>AACT01036574.1:0-40270 GCA_000149265.1 Ciona savignyi | reverse complement strand
TATTTTCACAAATCATCGACTCTAACTAAGATAATTACTCTTGCAATTGGTAAGTGGAACCCCGTGGATAGCAGCGGTGCGTCGCGTGTGCGGCGCGGTAAGGAAATGAGGATATTTCCTGCCGTGCGCAAAACGTCGTCTGCGAATTGTACGTTTAACGTCGCGATTCGACTTTTAAATCAAACCGACTTTATTTGTACTGTTTTATGTGACCGGAAGTGACGACGAGCAACGTAGAGACTGTCGAAATTCATCTTGAAGTCCAAACTTCCGAAAAAAAAAATTTTTTAATTTTTTTTGAACAAGAAAACTGGTCGTTTTTCGGACGAATATCGTCGAACAAATCACCCCCCCTACAAATATCGCCTTGTTGTTGCCCCCAGCACCTGCTGTGCCGTCCGTTGCTGATGTCACCTCGTGGGACAAGCACCCATCTAGTGGTACAGACCATCACCATAAAAATAGCAACCATCCCGACCTGTAGTATCAATGATATGGCCGTTTTAACTATACGACCGTTTTTCGTTACAACGATATTCTATTTGAATAAGGCAAGAAATTTTTCCTCGTGAAAATTATTGTCATTGAATAGAAGCGATTTTGGACGTATTGTCAATCGTGTGGATTATTCGTATTGGATTACTCCTGTTCGAGCCGAGCTACTCCCCATCAATCAGGTGACCTAGCTTACTTTATCGTTTTCTCATTTATTATTAATATATTGCATACTTATATTTTTTTTTTCTCTAACATTATAATTTTTTGAATATTACCTTTTGTTAAAATAACCCCCTTTTTCGAAGCTAACTTCCCTCTCTTTTTGTCTCTTTTTTTTCGCTTTGTTTTTTTTTTCCTATCTCCGATTTAGCACCTTTTTGTCCTATTTTTTGTTATCTCCGATTTAGCACCTTTTTGTTTAATTTTTTTTTTGTAATCTCCGATCTAGCACCTTTTTGTTCAAACTTACAACTTTTTTGCTAAATCTTGCACCCTTTTGTTAAAATTTAAACTTTAATTTTGCACCCTTTGGTTTAAACTTACATCTTTTTGATAGCTTTAACACCTTTTGTTTAAAGTTACAAAACATTTGTTTAAACTTAACTTTATTTGTTAGAAATTCTATATTGAATATTATCAAACACCTAAATTTATAATAACATCACTTAATTCTCCATATTATTAATTCATTATCATAATATTTATACCTATAACTTTCTAGTTATATTACTAAAATAAATACAACTTATCTCAACAATATTAAGCACATTTGCAATATAATTTATACCATAATTTATCACCTGTCTAACTTCCTTGAAACAGTTAGTCGGTGGATTTCAGTTTAGATTTATTGCACGCTTTATCATTCAACAAATAATAACCATCTATCAATAATAAACAATTTACATAATACATATAATACTCATTTTCACATAACACTAATTACTACAATACAAAACAACACTCATTAAATCACATTACAAAATACGACAGAACATACATTTACACACTGCCCCACAATACAGAAGATTACAAACAAACAAGACATACCTACACCAAAGATGCAGAATATCCCGGAAATTGATGTGACCTTGAAGAGATCGATAGTGATTCAATTCACTGGAACTGTAGAACTTGTCAGTGTCTCCACCTTCATGGAGGTCTTCGCTGAAGGGGGGCCGCTTCACCAATATCAAGATCTTGTGGACGGGGTCATAACCGAAAACTGGAAGGAAGCGGAATTTCTGATGACCCTGAAATTCCTGGATGACCTGGAGGAACAGGAAAATCGCATTACCACCATGATCAACACCATCAATGACCAAAATCTTACTTTCACCAGTCCGAATGGATCCATCATGAATATCATCGCCAAAAGACCAGCTCCCCCGATGGAACAGGTGACTCTGTATCCTGTTCCATCTTCAATAAATGAAAGCAAATTAAAGAATCTTTTAGCAAAGCACAAGTGGGGGAGAAATACATAGTATGAAATTTGGAAATCATCGGAACTTTAAGAACATCAAAAATGGTTGGTTAACAGTCAACATGGAAAAGCTAAACCTGAAAAATATCCCACCACTGATCAAAATTGCTGGGAAATTCATCACCGTTACAAGACCCGGAGAATCGCACCTGCCTCTTTGTCGGTACTGCAAGGACCGACGAGGGCACCTCCAACAACGGTGCCCCAAGAAAGGAATTTTGTGCCCATTGTCAAATTCATGGGCACATTCACTAGAAAGTGCCGCACGACGCCATATGTGCCTCCACTCCAACGAAACACGCCACAAAGAAACCCGGACAACCCTTGGATTATACCAAAGATAACAGCAGCACCATTCATCACACCACAAAAGCCACAAACACAAACACACAACAAATTTGACGCCTTCACACAAAACAATCTGTTTAGCACGGCATATCAGGACACAATCATTCAGGAACATCCGAAAGAACTTACACTTGGTGATTTTACAGACTTCCAAACACCGACACGAAACAGCACAAAGTCACACAAATCCACACCGAACTCCTCCAACAAAAAATACAAAAAGAAAACACAAATTCCCAATCCTGAAATTGAAAAGATCTTGGATTTTATCGAGGACCAGAACCAAGCTCCTATATCATTACCAGACGAAAAAAATGGCCCCAACACAATCATACCAACCGACGAACCCAATCCAAAAGAAAATAAAAACATGGCACCGATTACGGAATTGGAAGAATCAATTAACATCATTGAGGAATACCATACAAAATTTTGCGACGACAATGAAACCGATCAAGGCCCCAGTTGTAGTTCTCCTGCGCGGCCCCCCAGACGCGAACGACTCTCCAACAGGCACTCAGTGAGATCACTGACGAACCTATTCGCCGCGCAAGAATCGCCGACCAAAAGAAGAAGAATAACCAACCAACCACACAATCCAAACAACTGACACACATACATTTACTAAATCATAATTAGGTCTGAAACCATAATGTCAATAGTGGAGAAACAAAAAGAAACATTATTACAAAAACCATTTAGAATTGGAACAATGAATATCAATGGATTAAATAACAAAATTCCCCAACTAAATTATTATATAAACACTCACCGTATTGATGTTATGTGTCTGCAAGAAATCCACCGATTGACTGTTTCCAATGCTGAGAAAATTGAAAGACTGACAGATTCGAAACTTTTTCAAAATTCCTTTTCCGACCGTCCGAATTCCAGGGGATCTGCAATATTAATTAAGAATTATATACTAATTAAATATCGATGTTTTCATAGTGTTATAATAGATAATATGATAAATAAAGTAACTCTAACAAATAATAATATTGAACTTCATATATATAATACTTACCTAAAGAGCGGCTACGATCGTGCGAGTATAATAGATAGGAAACAAGCCATCGAAACTCTCTCTAATCAAGTTGAATATAATGATAATATACATAACATTTTTCTTGGGGATTTTAACATGATAGTAAGTGAAATTGATACCAAATCCGATGTTTATGTCAAGGGTAAAAATAATTGGGTTGAGTGGAGAAAATTTGAACAAACGCACAACTTAATAGACGCTTTTCGCAAATTGCACCTCAACAAGATTCAATTCTCACGTATAACTGATAAAACGGCTCGTAGGATAGATAGGATATATATTAGTAAAAATCTCATTAAATTTCTAAATGATTATCAGCATGTTCGAAATTACATAAGTGATCATAATAACTGCCCAATCATGACGTTAAATATAGCTAGCGATAGGAGATGGGGTCCGTCTTTTTATAAATTAAATAACTCAATACTTAAAAATAGTGATTTACTAGATGATTTAAATACTTTATGGATTAACTGGCGAAGGCAAAAACGAAAGTTCAATAGCATTTTGGAATGGTGGGACAATGGGAAAATATTAATTCGGAACGAGATGCAAATTAAATCCAAATTTATCAGCAAAATCGAAGCAACGCGATATGAGAGAGCTGTTAACAAACTCAACTCACTCAAGCGTGATGTCGAGACAGTCGAGAATGCTCGACAGATAACCTTCATTGAAAATAATATTAACGTATATGAAAGTAAATTGAATGTGGGGGCACTTATAAGATCAAAAATAAAGGGAATAGAAAACGAAGAGACAATTACGAAGGATTTTTTCAAATTTGAATCAAATAAACAAAAACGGGATAGCATATATTTAATTAGGAAACCGGACGGTATTGTGACGGATAAACCCAATGAAGTCATAGATACTATACGGGAATATTATTGTAAATTATGGGGAGTAAAATCGGAAACTTTTCATCAATCTGAGTATCTTGATAAAATAGCCTTTCCGAAAATTAATAGTGAAAATATGGAATCTTTAAATAAACCAATAGAAATAAATGAGATTGAAAACGCAATTAAACAATTAAATCCGGATAGCAGCCCAGGACTTGACGGAATTACAAACAAGTTCTATAAATCATTTATGCATGTTGTTAAATACGATCTCTTAGAATTATATAGCAACATTTTCATCAAAGGAGAAATGACCAATACTATGAAATCAGCCGTTGTCAAGTTAATTTATAAGAAAGGTGAAAAAGTTGATCCAAAAAACTGGAGACCAATATCCCTTTTAAATTCCGACTATAAAATCTTAAGTAAAATAATAAGTAACCGATTAGATAAAATAATAAATGAAATCGTAAGCAATAATCAAAAATGTGGCATTAAAGGAAGAACAATACAGGAAATTCTACTAAATCTCACCGCAACCATTGATTCGGCTAAACTTTTCAATGACAAATTGGTGATCATGGGAATAGACTTCGAAAAAGCATTTGATAGACTAGATCATGGGTTTTTTATAGAAATACTAAAACGATATGACTTACCAAATAATTTTATAAAATGGATTCAAATAATAATACAAAAATATAAACAGTAGCGTAGAATTGAATGGTGCAATTTCCGAAAAAATTGAAATAAAACGAGGAATTCGACAAGGCTGCCCGTTAAGTATGTTATTATTTATGATAGGTGTCGACGCTTTAACAAAACGATTATACATTAATAATAAGATAAATGGTTACAAACTAGGGAAAATCGAAATTAAAACGCAACAGTACGCCGATGACTTAACGCTTATATTAAAAGACGACAACTCTATTTCCGGAAATTCTACGGGAACTTAAACAATTTGAACAAGCCTCGGGACAAAAAGTTAATAATGATAAAACGCAAATAATGACGAACGATTATAACGCAATAGCCAAAATCCAAAGCTTTTTTCCGATTGAAAGCGTAAAAGACGAAATGAAAATACTTGGAGTTTATTTTAGTTTTAAAAATAATTGTGATCGGAAAAATTGGAACAAAGTAACGCATACCATTCTAGGTATAAATCGAATTCACTCGGAGAGACATTTGACATTGAGGGGAAAGAAAATGCTGATAAATTCGCTCATGATCCCAATGATAAATCACATCAGCAAGATAATATTAATAAACAAACGAGATCTGGGACATAATTAACCGGACGATTTTTAAATTCTTATGGGCTCCAATGAAAATAGAAATAGTTAGTCGCAAAAAACTAATAGCTCCATTACAATACGGCGGATTATATATACCGGACATTAAGCTAAAAGTAGACGCAGCGCAATTAACGCAAATTATCAAATTACAAAAAATAGACAAAATAAATGAAATATGGCATGAATGGACGAGATATAATTTGGGATCCACGATGAAATTAATTAATAGGGAACTATACAGCAACAACGCAAGAAACGCAACAACTCCGACCCAATTTTATAAAAAATTCCGATACCTTTTTCATGAACTAAACTCACGCCACTTTAATTGGAAAGACTCGAACTATAAAGATATTTACAACGCACTCTTAGATAATGCCTGCGTAAGGGATGATTTACGCATCGACGAAGAGCCTGCGAATTGGAAACTAATTACGCTTAGGGACAAAAAAATCTCGGCCATACTTTAGCAATATTGAAAAAGATATATCATATAAAATAGCCAAAAAATTATGATTTATCACGGGGCGACTGGTTCAAAAAACAATTTCGCAAAATATAGGAAACAATATCCCCGTATTTACAACTGCAAATTTTGTAAATCAAATTCGGATAATCTAACTCACCTTTTTACAGAATGTAGAGCGACAAATTCCATATTCGAACAGGTTTTTGAATTTGCCTCCGAAATCTCCAATCGAATTACCTATGAAAAAAGTCCCAAATTACTTATGTATAATATGACGAATGATGATCAAGGGAATAATCTTACCATTATTAAATTATGTAACATATTAAAAGCCGAAATATTAACTAAAAAGAGAGTTCTTGACAAATCAAATATGTATATATGGAACAACCAGCAATTTGAACGACGAAGCCTTTGGGTCGTTAAAACCAAATTTAAAAAATACGTACAAAATTTGATGATCAAATTTGGCAGAAATTTAATCGTGAAAAAATTCCGATTAAATCCAAATTATCCTTTTTTTTCATAAAATTTGGTCAAACCAGCAAAATTCTTCTATGTTCATTTATCTTATCCATTCCCTTTAATTTTTTTTCCTATGTAAATGAGAAAACGATAAAAGTATAGCTAAGTCAACTGACCAAATGACTATAATATTAATAATCCCAACTCTATTTCAGACACTTAGCTCGGACAAGAGTAATCATTTTTTTCAGAATTCATACCTTCAATCTTCAATCTTCGTAATCATCGACAACTCCCAATCCTGCAAACCAATATCTTGTTAACTTCAATTGTAAATATGTATATATGTAAATAGCAATTGTAAATATGTTTAAATGTACCTATGTATAAATGTATATATGTATAAATGTGATTATGTAAATATGTTAATATGTAAATTATGAAAAGTCATATGCGTAATCGTAATTGTAAATATGTGAACTTTAACCTTTGTTTTTTTGATGCCGTGTTGCTCCTTTTGTGTATTGTATATTTTTCGACCGGCATGCCGGGATATGTGTTGAATTTGCTCAATAAACATAAAAGACACAAAAAAAAACCGCTTTGGCGGAATATTTTCACAAATCATCAACTCTAAATAAGATAATTACTCTTGCAAATGGTAAGTGGAACCCCGTGGATAGCAGCGGTGCGTCGCGTGTGCGGCGCGGTAAGGAAATGAGGATATTTCCTGCCGTGCGCAAAACGTCGTCTGCGAATTGTACGTTTAACGTCGCGATTCGACTTTTAAATCAAACCGAGTTTATTTGTACTGTTTTATGTGACCGGAAGTGACGACGAGCCAACGTAGAGACTGTCGAAATTCATCTTGAAGTCCAAACTTCCGGAAAAAAAAATTTTTTTAATTTTTTTAGAACTAGAAAACTGGTCGTTTTTCGGACGAATATCATCGAACAAATATTCCCCCACCCCCCCTACAAATACCGCCTGTTGTTGCCCCAGGCACCCTGCTGTGCCGTCCGTAGATGCTGTCACCATGTGTCCCTGGTCTCCTTGCACTGGTACAGCTCCTCAACATTACGAAAGCAGCCCTCCTACCAGTGTTTTAGCACTGGCATGGCCGTTTTAACTATACGACCGTTTTTCGTTACAACGATATTCTATTTGAATAAGGTAAGAGAAACCGCTTTGGCGGAATATTTTCACAAATCATCAACTCTAAATAAGATAATTACTCTTGCAAATGGTAAGTGGAACCCCGTGGATAGCAGCGGTGCGTCGCGTGTGCGGCGCGGTAAGGAAATGAGGATATTTCCTGCCGTGCGCAAAACGTCGTCTGCGAATTGTACGTTTAACGTCGCGATTCGACTTTTAAATCAAACCGAGTTTATTTGTACTGTTTTATGTGACCGGAAGTGACGACGAGCAACGTAGAGACTGTCGAAATTCATCTTGAAGTCCAAACTTCCGAAAAAAAAATTTTTTTAATTTTTTTAGAACTAGAAAACTGGTCGTTTTTCGGACGAATATCGTCGAACAAATCACCCCCCCTACAAATACCGCCTGTTGTTGCCCCCAATATTATACACTTAAAGAACGGTTTATATACCATTATAAAATATAAAATCTTTGGTTTGTAAATGTATTCTTATTAATTTGTTCATTATTATTCATTTTTTAATCTACACACGTGCCTCTCTCGAATTTCAGTGCTGATGATTATTACTTTTTTCTTTTACTTATGTTGCTGAACTGATTTGTGGAATATTTTCAATTGTCATGTGACTGCTGACTGCTATATAATAACAGCAGTTGTCGGCCATTAACAATTTTTACTTTGGGAATATTGGATTTATTTACAAGTTTTTTAAATTTTAAAATGCTGTTCAACTTTTAACTTCTTTGTGCTAAACTTATTTTGCATCGATTTTTTATAATTCCTTTTAACAGTAGTCTAATCAAAAAGAATCATATTTTTCTGTTAACAAGAACTTGTCAGTATCCATAAACCGTTAGAGGTAAGCAGTATTTTCTTGAGTGAGGCTGTTATAAATTATAGACGTGTTTATTGAACCGGACAATTAATACTTAATAAATATGAAATTAAGAATGGCTTTTGTAACAAGCGACACTATAATTAATAAGACTGATGTAGACTACCGCATGCGTCAAGGTTGGAGAGAACCTAACAAGACAATTATGCAACTTTGCTGTCATTATGGATTTCCATGATTTTCCGAAAAAGACACGTTCATACTTTTTTGTCTATCATATGGACTGCTTGATGTAGGTAATTTATTTATAATAATAGGGAAATAATGGCATATATATAGACATTGTGTAACTAGCCAACTTGTTTATTTTTTTTTTAAAATATAGATAATAAGTTTGGATTGGTAACTACGGAGACTCGCTATGACGTCATCACACTACACCACGACACAAACTTGTTTTGCACGAATTTCATGTAGGCAATGGCCATTTTAGACGCTTGGGTGCTGTGATCTGTTATGTGACGTCACCGGTTTACATAGAATCACAGCTTTGCCACGGACTTGTTTACGCGAATTCATCTCGGCAATTGCCGTACCAGGCGATGCAATGATGCTGACGTACCACGATGTCCATTGTTTGAAATGACCTCGCCTAAAGGCAGGACATCGTCAGAATCCCAGGGCATCTCATGTAATTTTAGCAGACGAAATTTTCAGGAATCTGTCGCTTCGCACGCCATGGACGGGTGGAGAAGTTCCTTTACTGTTCAGGTAAACTGACATGAAGAAGGCGTCATCTTATAATCAATACAGAAAGATTTCGCCAGACTTTCTCGTGAACACCGCGGGCGTGGCATAAAAGCTGGCTTTTGGCTGTCGCGAGAGAGTGGAAAAGGATTGAAAGAGTAAACTGACTCTTAATTGCTACCTGCTGCCAAAGCAATTAGCATTATCGGACTCAGAAAGACGCCATTTCTCGCGATTGACTTTGCAAATATTACTGCTTGTGAATCGTTTGCACGTTGTTAAAGGCACTTCTAACCCGCAATCGAGTGGACTCGGTTATTTTAGTAGGTTAGCAGGAATTTTAGATTATAGTATTTAGGGGTCTGATTACCCAAACTGAATATCTGGTTAATTAATTAGGTTCTATGCAGCGTACGGCTAGATCCGCTCCGCCGCAATAACCACGGAATCCCGTCGTGGGCTAAAAATATATCTATATATATACTTTGTATTAAATATACAAATTGTAGTTTGGTTGTTAAGCATTTTTTTTAAAGTTTTATGGAAAATGGATTAGATTTCAATTTTGATTAACGCATTATTGATTATTACACAAAAATCGTCTAAAGTGTCCTATTTTTTAATTATAGTATGTGTGGTGATAGTATTGCATGTCAAGAATGAGTACGGGTTATTTTATGTCTATAGTGTGCTTTGCGTTTTAATAATGCTTTGGTTTGATTATTCCATCTATATGGACTACAATTCTTTTGCATAGCAAATAATCTGATAGTTATTTCATATACTCTATAACACTGTTCTCCCAAATATGGGTGGCGTCGCCATATTCCTAGGGTTTCGATAAAATATGTAGGCTAAGAATTAAATTTCCAACCTATATCTATTAATTTTATCTAAAGCTTTTTGTAACGTCTTAAGTAAATGTTTCGTTTATAAAATATAATACTGTCTGTAATAAAAGAAAGACGTTGTAAAAATAATGGTTAGAGAAAAAGAAAGTAAAAAATTAAATTGAGTCCCACTATCGGCCCATACAGTGAAACAAACAACTGTGACATTCTTCAACAAAATTTTAAGTCACGTGAATGATTCACCGTTTTATTCAATTCAACTAAGAGATCCCACATAAATTGCAGACCTATCCCAGCTTTCTCTGTTCATTCAATTCAATCCCCTATTAGTCAGCAACGCGCGTTTGGTTCGCCGTTGGCCAACGTAAATCTTGGTTGGCGTTAGCAATTGGACGCTGTCCAACCGTTGGGAAAAAAATGTTTGCAACTTGCAATCAGCGTTGGTTCAGCACTGTTTCCAGAGATTTTTTATTAATATCGGTATTGCCAACGTTGTCAAAATGCATGACTGGACCGTGTTGGCCCTGTTTACCGTTCATGTAACAACTGGCTTAGGTTAATATAGCAAGGTTGGCAGATGGTGTTTTTTATGTTGTGCGAATCTGACCAATAATATTAATTTACGAAATCTTGTTATTATACTGACGTTAAATATATAGTGAATGTATAACGGCCCACTGTCCAAGAATCGTATGACAATTGTTTGCGTACATTTTTCAAGGCTATAGCGATGATTTCTACGTACCAATTATGAGACTTGAAATTTTATTCGCTTTCTGTCTCCGTTGATATATATAAGGGGCACAGTAGTTACCACAAAGGCTGTTTAACAACAAGATGTTTCCGGTAATTTCCAATAATGTTGTATCATCATATATATATATATATATATATAAAAGAAAGTTGGTCAATGACTATTAATAATATTTAATATAATGTGTCAGCAGAATTTTTTTTATTTCTCTATCATTTTCAGGTAGGGGCTTGCGCTTTTTTGTTTTGAGATAGCGACATAGTTACTAAGTAGTCTAGTAGCCACGATTTGTAATGTCTTTGCCGTACCGACATATCAAGCGCAAACATCATCTATTGTGCGTGTTTTAGACATTCTGCATCGCTTTTATCCTTGCAGCAAAAACGCATATTAAACGACATCATTTTATGAGATGAGACACAGACCCAGAAATGTCTAGGCCTACAGAACTATGTTTCCAAATCCACAGGTTGGGCTCTGGTGCTCTCGAGGGCGGGAATACGCTTAACGTACCCTACAGCGCGTCCCCATTTATAAAACTACGTAGCCGGTTATGCTTATGCATTATTGTAATTGTACCGTTGCGCTAATCCGAGTCAAATATTAATAATAAAGCAAAACTGCTACCTGTGTAATGACTTGAAGAATATAAATTTTTAATGTTAAATAAGCCGCTACATCTTAATCTCAAAGTCTAACTCTTGATTCAGTTTAGTAACCAGTAATAACAGGTGAGAGTCGGTAAACTTTAAATGCAAAGAAAAAGGAAGTTGAAACACAATTTTTTATACATAAATTTATTATAAAACAAATATATATTATTAGAGGTGCCACATGAGTAGCACCTTTTTAGGCAATGTCGGCTAGGGTGGCCTGTACATTAGCCAACCGTACAAAATGGGCCTGTACCCAATATTTATTATGGTTAGCCTTATTATTTCTGAAGATATAATAACTAGTATTATGTGTATTGGACTTATTTATATTAACCTCAATCAGTAAGATGAGGCATTTACCATCAGTATAGACAGTGTGGTGAATCGCTGGTTCGATTTTTGAACATTATTTGTTTTTTTACACAATTTTTGATTGTGTACTAACTATTTAAACGTGTTAATTACTGGGAAACTATTTGCGTCGTATTTACGACCTAGTACGGTAAGTTTAGATGGTGCAATATGTCCGCTGGTTTTATTACAAGCTTAACCTATTTTCACACAGTTAAAAAACCGTCCACACCTTATCTGTACCCGTAATCTACATTTATATGGTATATATATTGTCGTGATTATATGAACAAAAAAAAACTAGTAGAATGAACTAACGTACAGAAATGCCGAATACAATCAAGAATTTACAGTGCGATCCATGTATGTAGTTATTTATTATCAGGAATCAGTGTCAGCCACCGACGATTGCAACGAGGAAGACCGCCTAAGGTGAAGCAGCTGCCAAATGCGCCTGCCCCTACCACAGCAATCCGCGACCAAAATATAAGGAAAACGCAGGGGTGCTATAACAGTACGTCGCCTGGTAAAGATGAATGTGCAAAAGAAGTGTAAAGACATAAACGTCTCAAAATATTGTTGCTAGTGACATCACTTCCTGTTATCTTCGTGGTTTAACGGGTTGCTATCTTTTTAAATAACTCGTATTGATAAATAAACTTGCAGTTCATGTCCTCTATAATTGGCGGTCAGGGTTGATACGGAATGTAATGGTTGTAAATACGGAACGGAAGGTTCATACAGAATGTTAAAGTATTTGATACGATACGGTGGTAGAGAAGATACGAAATGGAAAGGTTGCATGGACGTTACGGGTTTTCTGTATAAATAAAAGAACCAAAATTAGTAATTGGCGGGTATACATATAAAAACGATATCGAATAAAATTTATATACTAAGTTCGCATGGTAACTGAATCAAAAAGAAAGCATTTTCTAACACGCGGTCGGGTATAGATATTGTAACACAAACTCCCATTGTGACGTACTTTGGTTGACCATAGACATCAATAAAAACATATGCGCAAATAAACTTTGGGTCGAGATATCTAACACCTTCATTATTGTACATGAGTACGTCTACCTGCTTAAGAAACAGTTGCTTTCAGTTTGGTGAACCCGAGGAATATTTTTTCAGTTTTAATTCCAAAGTAGAATTGTATTCCCCTTCCAATGCAGTCAGTAATTTTGTTTCAACGTGTCATGAGAACGACCACTTAGAGTTGTCATTTCTTTGGAGCTGGCAGATTGGGCAACCGAAAGTAAAATTACTTATTCTGCACTGTCAAAATTGATTAAAAAAATTAATACCCACTTTTCCTTTTCTACCATATTATCTTCGAACTCTTCTCAAAACTCCAACATTTTACACCCTAAAAATATATAAAGGAAATATTGTATTTTAATTTTGGAATACGAAAAATGATCACTAAAATTTAAGAAACTATACCAATGGCGGAAGATCTTCGTTAGATGGATTAGTTCTACCATATTTCAACTTCAAGTAAATATTGATGGTTTGCCGCTTTTTAGAAGAACCAGTAACCTATTTTGAGGCTATTGGGAAATTATAAACAATTTGAATATTTAATGGAACTAGAAAACCTGAACCATTACAAGATTTCGTACATTATTTTATTTTAGAAATGAAGTTGTTGCGACGAAAGAATTACTATTTAGTTTAGTGAGTGGTTGGTTATTAGAGCTGTGAATATCTAGACTCGAAACACGCTAGCACTTTGGTAGATTTAGCGGTAGCAATGCTGGATCGATCCCAGATACGTTTCGCAATGTCACTCCATTCGACCCGGTTGACGCCCAATCCTTGGTATTTATACTTCAACCTAGGATCGCTGTAGAGCAGTGGTTCTCAAACTTTTTAGAGTTGGGACCCACTATTAATTACCACAATTTATGGCGACCCACTTAATTTTATATATAGTTGTAACATGTGTGAGAGACGAAAGGTTTAATGGCCTGAGGTCATGTGATGATCACGCCACGATTCAGGATTGTGTGATGTCACAATTATGATAATTTCCTCTTGATTTTTGTATGGGAAATAGCCAGTATAGTTAATCAGAGCTTTCTATAACTTTTCACAACCCACCAAGAATTCTTTCGCGACCCATAGTTTGAGAAACGCTGCTGTATAGAAAGTTTATCATCGTCGTCGTTATTTCTTGTTTGCTCTCATGTATGCGTTTTTTTCTCTCCAGAAACACTTGAGCGTAGCCCTCTTGAAGATTCTCAGAAATTTTCACAGTTTCGGGGTTTCGCTTGGCGATTGGCTACAAAAAAGATTTGGCGATTGGCTACAAAAAATATTTGCGGATCGGCAAAAGAGTTCGATAATGAAATAGTTTTGTAGACTGAAATAAAATTTCAGAATTGGCCGTTTGGGCCACCGTACTTGTTAAACTTCTTCTCACCGAGCTTTAAAATCTCATGCGGCGTTAGGCAGGGAGGTCCAGTGTTTCCGTTTTTATTCGTTCTACGTATTGAATAAATGCTTGGCAAACAAAATTAGAGCAAACAACAATCAATATATATCCCCGGGATAGAGATCGCCAAGAAACAAATCAAGTTCTGCATGTTCTCGGATGACACATTGTTTTTTTACCGAAAGATGTGAAAATAGTATATAATATATTTAATTTACATTCGGTCTTACAGAATTTTAAAGAAACATCTGGTCTGGCAATGAATTACAAAAAATAAAGAGCGTTTTTCATTGGCATTAAACGCCTGTGTTTCACAAAACCACTGCAAAACATAGGGCAAAAATGGCCAACTGCCAATAGAAATACCCACCGCTTTCATCAAGAAACTGAAAAAAGATGTGTACTCGTTCTTTTTGGGCTCTTACTGGGAGAGAGCAAAAATGAACGAACGCACTAGTAGCTGATGTCAATATGATCGATATATAGCGACATACATAACGAACGGCATCGAGTTTTTACGTTCGGTTTGGCAGCTAGTCGACAATGACGTAATAAAAAGCTGGAAAAGCATTGAACTGGAGATAATAACCCCGTTACCGACTTTCATCGCTGCACTGTGTGGTGGTAACACAAATGCAAACTAAAATTGACAAAAAATAGATTTCCTCTACACACAGTACGATGCAGTATTATCGCTTGGAGTGCTTTAAACACGACACCGCCGATGACTCAACCACCTCAAACTTTTCCTTTATGGTTCTTCAATACACAAAATCTTAATGCAATCATTCGTAAAAGCCGGCGTATTCCATCCACCTGGATCAAATACTGGAGCACACATCTGGCGAATACAACCAATACGACAACGTAGCGGGAAAAGATTTTTCAAAAAATATTGCTGCCGTTTCCAAACAATGGGACGTTCCTTTATGGTTCAATACACAAAATCTTCATGCAATCATTCGTGAAAGCCGGCGTATTTCATCCATCCACCTGGATCAAATACTGGAGCGCACGTCTGGCGAATACAACCAATACGCCAACGTAGCGGGAAAAGATTTTTCAAAAATTATTGCAGCCGTTTCCAAACAATGTGAAACTTTCGTGAAAGCCGGCGTATTCCATCCACCTGGATCAAATACTGGAGCACACATCTGGCGAATACAACCAATACGACAACGTAGCGGGAAACGATTTTTCAAAAATTATTGCTGCCGTTTCCAAACAATGGGACGTTCCTTTATGGTTAAATACACAATCTTCATGCAATCATTCGTAAAAGCCGGCGTATTTCATCCACCTGGATCAAATACTGGAGCGCACATCTGGCGAAAAAGATTTTTCAAAAAATATTGCTGCCGTTTCCAAACAATGGGACGAACGCCGTTTAAAAACATTCCATAAACCACAGAAAACTATCTGGGGCAATTAATTGAACAAACTAAAGAAGGTTGTGCAACAAGCAGACATGCCTATCGATTTTTTATAAAATTTAAAAAGCAATCGCCTCGTACAAAACAGCTGACATGGACCAAAGATTTTGTAGAAACCCCAGACTGTGTGTAGAGATGACTGGAAAGCAATTTATCTACACCAGTATAAATGTAACATGTTGACCTCACGTTTCAAATTAAATTAAAGGGCAATTGTAAGTAATGTGGAACTCCATTGCATTGGTCTTGTTGACAATCCCCTGTGCGTTTTTTGTAAAGAAGTCCCCCAGAAACACATAGCCATGTATTCTGTGATTGCCGTTTTGTTACAAATTTCTGGGATGAAGTGATGGCATGGCTTTCTGGCAAGTATTACACACTCCACAAACACATGTCCATTCAAAAAAACATTCAAAGCAAGGCTTTACAAGTGTTTCCTTAAAATGGTGTAAGGTCAGTGGCGTCAAGTCGTTGCCGCTTTAGATTAGCTTCTTGGCGTTTAAAGAATAATGCGAATTTTTAGCATGTTGTGAGGGGGTGTTTGGCCTCAAAATAGCGCTTCAATTTTGATGGTTTAATGATTTCGCGATAAGAACAAGGTTTGCAGAAAACACACTGTCGCTTCTAAATACCATTAGCCATAATAAAGAAGTAAATGTACTCTCATGTATTTCAATGTATTTTCCTTTTTTCTCCATGGCGTAAACGATGCTCCCCTTAATCCCCCAGTATTGACTGATTTATGTTGTATAATAATATACTAACAAAGCTACTTCCATAATAGATTTCCAATTTGCAGCTATTGCACGTTTACAGTCATGTGGTCGTCATAGTTTATGACATCACAGTGGACGCATACCAGCGATACAATAATATTGTGCCACAACCTACAAGCAAATCGACCCAGTAAAATAAATGTTTTTATAATAAAAAATGTCATTCACCCTTGCAAAAGCAACAGTTTCGCGGCCCCTTTTAACATGCTTTGAGACCCCCAGGCTAAGAACCACATTTTAACTTTAAATGGTTAATTAAAGGTTTCCCACCAAATATTCCACAGTTAGTAAAACGTGCAGATGTGAAACTTTCTCGTAATTTAAACGTACTTGATGATATAATTTGTGCCATGCTATTAACGTACTTAAGACTATACAACTTGCGTCATTCTGTCTAACTTAAAAATCGTTGTTATGGTGTTAAAAATTAAACTTTAAGGATAGAATATAAGGAAAGTCTGAAGCAATTTTGATATAATATTTGCAAAAACTGCATTTCAGTTAATCCACGCCGACTGTATTTATTGTGCCATCATCACCTTATGACGTCCATCTGCGTCATTATTTACATACACACACAAAGACATACAACTTAATAAAGAATATATCTACTAGTGAAGTTTTCCGGTTTTACTTACCATTTAGTGGAGATTCCGCTGCCAGTCGAGTTTAGTTCCACGCCATGTTGGTACATATTGATGAAGTCGGAGATTTATGTAAACGTTATATATAGACTGCAGCGGATTACAGGGTTGCCAGACGCAAAGTACGCTTAATGGCCAAACTGTTTTTGCTTTACGGCCAAAATTCGGCCAATTTGTATCAAGTGCAAAATAAACTATTTAATTTAACCAATTGGGCTATTTATCCATTTATTTGTTGAAAAATTGTATAATTTTAATTCCCTCCAGATTTGTCGTACCCGTTCAAATACTATATAGAAATTCCTACCCTTATTATTTTATTTTAAAACGTCATAATCAGCTTTGTGATTTGTGAATGAGACAGTTAATATTATTTATTTCCATATACTTGCCTCCTTTTCCCTTTATTTCTACTGTAGCGTAAAAATAATATGACGCTTCGGCCAAAAACTTGACAATATGCTTAAACGGCCAAATTCGGCCAGATTTTTCCGCACGGCCAAACTATTTTTTGCGTCCGGGACGATTATGGTAAGGCCAAATTTCTAAAATTTGGCCGTGAATAAGGCCAAATGGCAACAATTGCAGCGGATCCTGGGACATGGTCCCAGCCAATAAATAATGCTGAAAAACCCCTGGCCCACAAGCAGTCCACATATGTACGAACGTTTACTAGATAGATGATGGTGGAGGAAAACTGATTGAGTAAATGCTGCATCTTAAAGGGGAACTGAAGTCAATTTTAAGAATATCTTAATAAATGGAAAAAAATACGCTGATTTCAAAAATCAAATCAGTTTCTTCCAATATTGTTTTGTTAAAGAGTTATGAGCAAATATGCATTTTATTTTATGTTGGGGGATTTCCCGTATTACGTCACTGACGTTGTTGAGATTTCGTGCCTATATGCATTGTATACAATCATGTGCCAGTTTAGAGGTGAATTAGTAACATAAGCGCCTGCAGGAGCGTTGTATTTTAGTTTTTTTTATGAAGACTTAGCATAACACTTGTCATATAGCCTAACTGAACCCCCAATGTACCCGCGTGACAGCTTACCTTAAGCGCGCTCATTCAGGCCCTGCACGATTCCTGGACCTTAAGCTGAATGCTGAGGTATACAGGTCTCGTATTTAAATGACTTTAGAATAATAAGTCTTAGCAATTTATATCATAAATCATAGAAGTGAAGACAGAACAAGAAAACTAGAACAGGAGGCAGTAAACTGTAACTGCCAGCAATTTATAGAAATAAACCAGCCATCAATCAAAGATCAGACTATGCGGTGGGAACAGCCTATTTCTTTCATGATTGTTGCTTTTCAATATATAGCCATAATCTGCAACGTAGACTAGCAATGTTGTTATCAACCCCTAGGCTACAAACTGAGAGTGTGAGAGATTTGGTATACATATGCATAGAAGTTTTAACAAATTTCTTTTGTTTTCTTCATTTCTAGAGTAAATTTAAGTTAATGTTGTAACACTAAAATGGATGACAGTTTTCAGCATTCTGGCATGGATGAAAGAAGTTTTATTGTACACAATAAAACAACACAAATTTAGTCATGTGCGTTTGAACCAAGGAAAACGTCTGAAAGTATCTTTGAAGATGCAAGCCCCATAGAAGAAAATGTTTATTTAGAAACATTACCTATTGACATGACTTGGTGCCGTTGCAAAAACTGTATTCTTATGGACACACCGCAAGAATGTTTATGCTGCATGAATGTACATGCATTTGTGCACAAAATAATGCCAGACTGGACTTGCATTACTAAAAGCCCTTATTTTTCAATTATCTGCTTGGATAAAGAAGTTCTTGAAGTTGCACTTGATGTACTGGGTTGATCACTATGTTTAAAATCATAATCAGAAAAATTTTAAATTGTTGGAACTGTGTTTTTCACCAAGTGGTTTGTTTTCATCATCTTGGCTACTCCATTGGAGTCGAATACAATTTTACTATGATAATCATTGTCACAAATATGTGCACTACACACTGCGGTTCTTTTTCCAGGTAGTTTAGAACGCTTGCATTGTTGTATCCATTGCTTCAACCGTTTTTTGTCGTTGTGAGGAAATCGATGGAAGAGCACAGGTGGATTGGAATTTCGTGTGCTGTAATAGGAATTTGTACATCCTGGAGCAAAACAATATACTCCAATCACTCTTTTTTCCTTCTCAGTGGCTTAACTTTAGGCATTTTACAATATCTAATAAAAAGAACTAAATTAGAAATGTGGTATATTCTTATTAACTTATTTGGGTAGTTAAGTAAAGATATATTATATATATTCTTCACTTACTTATCTGAGTGCTTGCTGTGTACTTATTGTCAGACTACACATCAGCTACTCAACTGTGGATTAACTGGTTTTTGCAATAAGTAGTATACTCAACCAGTAGGCTAATGCTCAGTTTCAATAACAGCAGACATTAAATGCACCACATACACAACAGCAAAACATTATACAAACAGCCAAGGTAAACCATGAAAGAAATAGGCTTTTCCCACCGCATAGTCTAGCCTTTTCCTAATGGCTGGTTTATTTCTATAAATTGCTGGCAGTTACAGTTTAATGCATTCTGTTATAGTTTTCTTGTTCTGTTTTCACTTTTATTATTTATGATATAAATTGCTAAGACTTATTATTCTAAAGTCATTTAAATACGAGACCTGTATACCTCAGCATTCAGCTTAGGTCCAGGACCGTGCAGGCCTTAATGACCGCGCTTAAAGTAAGCTGTCACCATGTAAACTGGTTCAGTAAGACTATATGACAAGTGTTATGCTAAGTCTCCATAATAAAAACGAAAATACAACGCTCCTGCAGGCGCTTCTGTTACTAATTCACCTCTAAACTGACACATGATTGTATACAATGCATATAGGCACGAAATCTCAACAACGTCAGTGACGTAATACGGGAAATCCCCTAACATAAAATAAAATACATATTTGCTCATAGCTCTTTAACCAAAAAATATTGGAAGAAACTGATTTGATTTTTGAAATCAGCGTATTTTTTTTCCATTTATTAAGATATTCTTAAAATTGACTTCAGTTCCCCTTTAAACTGCTTTTCCATTTTTACATTCTTTAAAAATCCTGGCGTTTTATAATATTACTCAATGATAGGTCAAACGTGCATTGTCAGTGCAACTCAACGGAGTTTATTCGAGATAGAGTCTCTTAAGCTGTCTAAGTGCACTTCGTTTGTTGTACACGTACTAAATCTTGTCCCTTCCAAATAAAGCAATGGTTCTGATATAGAGAACTGCTTTGGGACTCTCTCACGTAATGATGTGTTTTTAATTACCCGCCATTAAAAAGAAAACATGTCTGTTTGGTACGTTTGTGTCATATAATATGGGTAGAGAGCACCACGACGCAATACCAACCATCCATGGGTTATATTCTGCTGTAAGACATGTATTTAAGTCTCAGTACATGGCGTGATAATGCTGCTTCTAAGTCGCTTTTTTCTTACCATGTTTAAGTTCAACTTTGTAGAATAGCTAGTGGTTATTAGCCAGCACGTAATTAGCTGGTGTTACGAAGTCGTTGTTTTTGGTATTGCGGGTATTTAGATAAGGATCTGTATGAACCTTGCATCTTATTAGTGTTGTAAAATTATTGTTGGAGAAGTGGAGGGCTAAATGGCTGGATTATAGAATCTAAATAAATAACTTCTAAAAGAACCACGGTGCCTCGCCGTCTATCGACAGCATTCCCTCGCAATAACCATTACGGAAATACTTAAGAAGATTATAATATAATCTGTGGTGAATCGCTTGTTCGATTTTATATAATTTTTGCTTATGTGCTATGTTAAAGTGTGAGTTACTGGAAAATTATTTACGACCCATTGCAGTAAGTTTTGTTGGTGCAATGTCCGCTGTTTTTATTACAAACTCGACCCATTTCACACAGTTGAGTTGGTCCAGCGAATCGATTCCCGAGTAAAGTGCATTGATTTATTCGTGTGATTCTATCGACAACGTTTGACAATAAACTAACTAACGTTCAACCAGCGTGTGCTCGATCCTTGGAGTCGGATGATTATCGGAGGCAGGATATTCGAGCACGCGAGCAGCACAGAGCAGAGCGTCCATCCATAACGCCAAAGGTGCGCACACAGAGGGTAAAAAACTTCCTTTAATAAACGTCAAACGTTGCATTCTACAAACAATATACGTAATCATTATACACACAAGTGGTTCCCAACCTTGTTACACCCACGTACAATTTTGAGGATTTATGCAGTGCTCGCGTACCACCTACATAATATACGCTCGCCGAAGGCGGTCTAAAATGTTTCCACCATTTATGATGTCATAATCACGAATTAGACCGATGCGAGGTTTAAAAAAAACAACAAATTCTATTAAACTAGGCATTATCAGCCAGGTTTGATGAGATGCATGTAATTGTTTTTTTCACCACCAGTCACAAGAAGAACAACATAATGAAATAACACTAAACAACAAAAGTCAATTTCTTTAATGCGATGGCTGCATTTGTTTGTTTTCCACTAGCTGGTCGATCGATGGCATACGGTTTGCTCACAGCGCATCGAAAGTCATGCATGGGCGCAACAAGTCGGTTTCGTTTCTTCAACTTGATAGTCATCAGGGATGAAAATCCTTGCTCGCACTTCCACGTAGAAGGGAAAATTGGCAGCTGAGGAATAGCGTGAGAAGCTAGCGTTGAGTACGAGGAGGCTGTGCTAAGTCAGAAGTTTATTGGAGAGCAATCTTTGTGTTTTGTCTTTGCTGTCTGGTCAGCCCCCACCTGAACTAATAACTCCTTTCGGTCAGGTTCTATGATATACGTAAATCTATAGAGTACATATTCATCTGACCACTTCCTTATTTTTTTCGACATAGTTAAAATAAAGGGATTAAAATACTATAAAAATATTAATGTTTTCTATTAAAATGCTAAATACTTTAAATTAAATTAAAACTAACCTAACCCTACGAAATAATGTTTTCAACAATGCTGATCATCAGCATCACTTGCCGTATGTTTTCACGTTGTGGTATACACAATACTAGCCAGTGTGAGCTTATTATGACGAAATACCGATATAGAATGTTGCAATAGATAGAATGTATTAGCCTAGTCCTACGCATATCAGCATACTTCTTATTTAAATATAGAAGTTATAACATAAAATGTTGCGGAGAGGCCCACTGCTTGCTTGAGAAACATTAAAGTATATAGTCGGCAGCGGTCCCAGGGCCTGGTGCCGACTAATTAGTCATAGTATTGGTTCTGATATTATAGGCGGTTTACACGTTGAGCAAAATATTGATAGGGAGAAAAGGGAACAACTTAAATTAATGTAATTTGCAAAAAAAATCACACAAGCTGCGAAGTCAAAACATAACGAAGATGTTGACTTATAGACTTGCAGGGTTGATGCTGTTTGCATATTGCAATAGGAATAGATATTCCATTACATCGTCTAAAATTGTTGACGAGTTTAATTAACTCTTTAACTTCTGGTTAAATGCATTAATTCAATCAAACATGCTGTACCGCAGTGTTTTTTTTTACAATTTTTAGTCATTTTGAAATTAGCACGGTTTTTTTAAAGTTTATGCTATGATTTAATATTTAGTATGGTTGGGAAAATAATTTATCCCTCTTAATCAAGCCGCAAACCTAGAATCTACCTCCAATAAAGAATATATTATATAAACTTTACTGAATACCACTTTTTATGTAAAGAAAATTCTGCGCCACATGAGTCGACCTGCTGGTCCTTGCTGAGGGGATGAAGTTGCTTCATGTTTTTGGCCAATTTTGTTGGTTGTTGTTAACCTCGAACTTAAACATTTCTACCTTGATTTTATCTTGGAGATAAAGGTCTTTCTCTTCTTGCATGCCTCTGAAAAGTGGGGAAGCTGGATATGGCATGTTGTCATCATCAGTCTCAGTTACAAACATACTGAATATAAAATTGCAATTGTTACAAGCTTACCAGATATCCTCTGTTCTACTTATTACAGATCAATACTGAAGGTTTTATTCACTAATATTTCTATGCTATTGCACGTTTGTGTTTACAAAGAAACCTGCAACAACACAGATAAAAACGTTCTTCTACACAATTCCTGCAATGACATAATAAAAACACGTTTCTGTATCTTCAGCCTTTGCTTTAACCGCCAGCTTGTGCACAGGGAACTAGTCTCGTCGCCTTTTTATTTATAGCTGGTTTCATGCTTTGGTGAACAGGAGGCTTACCGCCTGTAGCGAAAACACCACCAACGCTTTCCCTGTTAATCTCAACGGCACGAAAATTACAGAGAATAAATTAGAGGATTTCCTTGATCGAATGAGCTATAGCTGAGGTCTCTACCATTACGCATTGCGAAGAAATCGTTTTTTAGATTTGCACCAAGACCTTTTACAGTACAACCGCATCAAGTGATTTACATGTTATTTAAATGAAGTAGCGGGTTTTTAACACATCCCAAGTTACCTTGTTGTTTTATGTGCACTGGGTAAATTTAGAATACAACATGGTATCGGAAGTGGCAAATTAAATATTTTGAAAGAGCTGGCAACATTTGAAGTATCTTCTCCAGGAGGGTTTGATTTTAAATACCAG
Organism: Ciona savignyi; assembly: GCA_000149265.1. Classification (NCBI taxonomy): domain Eukaryota; kingdom Metazoa; phylum Chordata; class Ascidiacea; order Phlebobranchia; family Cionidae; genus Ciona; species Ciona savignyi. The sequence continues at coordinate 16,532 of AACT01036574.1, read as the reverse complement.
AAAGTTGGTCACAATTATCCAAACCTTTAGAAAGATCTAATGTAGCTTCGGGGCTTGTTAAGTCTAATGTGCTAAAGGTTAAAAACACCTTAAAGGGGAACTGAAGTCAATTTGAGGAATATCTTAATAAATGGAAAAAAAATACGCTGTTTTTAAAAATCAAATCAGTTTCATCCAATAATTTTTTTGTTAAAAAGTTATGAGCAGATATGCATTTCATTTTATGTTAGGGGATTTCCCGTGTTACGTCATTGACGTTGTTGAGATTTCGTGCCTATATGCGTTGTATACAAACATGTGCCAGTTTAGAGGTGAATTAGTAACAAAAGCGCCTGCAGGAGCGTGATATTTTCGTTTTTTTATGGAGACTTAGCATAACACTTGTCATATAGCCTAACTGAACCAATGTACGCGCGTGACAACTTACCTTAACCGGTCATTCAGGCCTGCACGGTCCTGGACCTAAAGTGAATGCTGAGGTATACATTTCTCGTATTTAAATGACTTTAGAATAATAAGTCTAAGCAATTTATATCATAAAGTGAAGACAGAACAAAAAAAAACTAGAACAGAATACATTGTAACTGCCAGCAATTTATAGAAATAAACCAGCCATCAAGCAAAGGCTAGACTTAAGTTGCAGATATGATATCAATTTTTTTATATTATTCGAATAAGCGAAGCTTAACACGAAAAATCAACGTCCTATCAATTAATATATAACGCGCTTATATATTAATGAGTGAACATTTGGATTACGTGAGCACTAAGACAAATTATTACTTGACAGACTAGTCATTGGAATAACGGATAAGGGACTGTCACAACAATTCCATAAAATTCAACAACAGGAACTTCTTAACACAAACGAAAAACACATTATAGAGGAACAGTAGCTGCTGGAGCGAAATACAACACAAACAAGTTATAACCAACAGAACGGAGAGTGCAAAGTTGCGATAGATGCGGGCAGCACCTGAATCAAGACAAATATTTCGGGCGAAATAATAAATGCTACAAGTGTTCTAAAATAGAACATTTCGCGAGACATTTTCGTCTGAAATTTAAATGTTAACCAAACGTTTACTGGAAAAGAGAACGACGTCTCTTATGTCCAGACGGCAAAATCGTATAAGTTTTGTGTATGATTCCGTCATGTCCTGTTTCTGAGAAACCGAGATGTTAGCACACAAGCGCAGTATGTGACAAAAGTCGCGAAATACCTGTTGCTTGATGTAGAACTACACTTGGGCCGTTAAAAAGAGCGCTACCCGAAATGCTTGGTGGTAGTTTAGTTAAATTATCTGGGGTACAACATTGAAACAAGGCGACACGCCATACCACAATAGAAACCTGCGACGTGTAGTTTACGGCTACGTAATAAAAGTTCACGTGCTCTTTAACGAAGAAAAATGAAAATTAGTGCGAGACGAAAAACTGTAATACTAAATAATAACTTCTAACTTGACAACAATTGCGCGTCCGTTACTTCAATTTATTTATATTTTTTTGATACCGGACTTAGTTTTGTCCCATAAAGGGTACGTTGCTGAGACCGTTTTATTTATAGTAGTTGGTGTATCGTGTATGTATCGGTCGCGTTAACCATTCGGCCACACGACCGTACCTTCTTTGACTATTTACTCAAGAATATGCTGCTTCCTCGCAGCCGCCGAACTCAAAAAGTGTAATACAAATTAAACAACGTGAATTGGCAAGGACAAATCATAGGAATAATGATACTAAAAATCAACCAACCATAAAGTATCAATAAACCAAAAGACTACTGCAACGGTGCAGTAACATGTAGCCTCCTCGATTGCAAGCGTCGGTTGGCTTAGCTAAACGTTGGCCAACTTATTATTCGTCGGCGTTGGCCAAATATGACGATTATAAGTTATCAGAAGTGAAAGATGTACAAGTTAAAAATCGTGAACAGTTCTGTAGCTATTTGTGTATTATAAACGTAGTAGTAATATTTCCGAATTAAATAAGCAAAATGCGAGCTTACGCTGGCTCTTCATCGCAAGTCCAACTGCTGGCACTCCACGAAAGTCCAACGTTGGCACGTTAATGTTTAAATACGAAGATTTTTCCGTGTCAATCTGTTTTATTTCATACTATTTTATAATAAAACATTTTTTTCAACCAGCTTTCGTCAGATATTTTATGGGCCGATTTTATCCTGTGTAGGAGATGTCGTGGTTACGTTGTCCCAATGATGATGGATGCCAAGCATTATTTAAAAATAAAAAAAACGTAAAATTTTGATTAAAATATGTACTTTATATGCAGAATTTTACGAGTTATTATACAAAACATTATGTTTTGTTTCTAAAATGTCGGTTAAAAATTAAAAAAAAATCAACGTATTGTCAATGAGGTTAGTTTATTTTTCTGTTGGACAGCCCAACTCAGCATTTGGTAATATGTGTATGTGTAATATATTATACAATTTCTTTTCCCAGAGTTTCTTACTACGGTTTTGTTGTTAGCACGATAATGATGGTGACACGGCTGCATTATCGCCATTTTTAAGACAATGAATGCACTTTAGGCGTTGAATCACATACACCTTTAGACATCAATCTTTCTTGTCTGCATATGTGCTTGTTTAAAAGACACTTCTGCATTCAATGAAGTTACTTTCGTCTCTTGTATAGCCAATACGACCTTGTTAAACTACAGCTGAAAAATGTTATAACAATTCTGTGAGCATCAATTCATGGAAGTGAAGAAAACGTAAAGCTACTTTAGAAGCGTCCATTGAGAGATATGCATGCTCTAGCTTGCAGTACTTAAAATGATTTGTGTGATAACAAAATTAGAACAGTTTGGTAAGTCAAATTAAAGTCAAAAGTAAACTAAAAATTTCAAAATTGTATTTGTATACATACCAGCTGACAGGATTGATACAACGTATAAAAGCATTTGAATGAAACGCTTTTATTTCGACCCGCATTTCATTGATGTTTGAAATATTTCGTTATTGGTAGTTGCTCTTCATAACTAATCAGTTATTTGCGCTCCGCGGGGTGTAAATTCTTGGCTAAAACCTTAAATTGCCTGATGTGTTAGAAATGAATAAAGGCAACAAAAAAATCTTCATTGTTACGCGATAATTTAAAACGCCAATCGTTTTGTTTAACAAAGATTTTATTGGCGGAAACTGTTTTTGGTGAAATTTGAATTATTATTTTGCAATCAAAATAAGTATAAAATGCCACTTGTTGTTTAACAGCAAGCTGATTATAATCAAAACATTTTTTGTTTTTCTGACTTGTTGTTTAGATTTTTATCAGTTTTAAAACCATCGCATAAACTTTTTACTTTTTCTAATTGTTATACGAAGAATCTAAACGAAAAGCATCTAATTAATTGTTATTGTATGAAATGACTGTTATTGTTTTTGGAATTTAACCGAAAGGTTTAATTAAACGAATAAAAATTTGTAAATTATAAATTTTTTTCTTTACATAGTAAATGTTATCTTTTACTTAGGTAAAAACAGATTTGCTTTAATGTTCAAATAATAAAATTTGCCTAAACAAGCATAAAGCCGTGAGTAGGCTATAAATTTCATTGATAAATCTGCAGATAGATGCCGGCGGTTCCTAATGCCGTGTTAAATGAACGTTTTGAATTTAATAACAAAAATTAACTACAGTTGTGCAATCATTCTAAACCTATAGTTTTTAATTGATATTAATTCTTCACATCTTTTCTTATAAGATATTCGTAAAATATCAGGATATCTGGCACGAAGCGCTATAGCGTCATAATCGTGATATTTGATCAAAATATCCGGCCCCGGAAGCACTCCCAACAGATAATATTTTAACGTCGGCCACCCGCATTGTACGGCGATTCCCGTTATCGTGAGAAGTAACCATATTAGTTTAATTATTAAGTAAACCTATCCAACAATTACAACAATATGAGAGGTAGTGCCCGTTTAAGTCTTTCTGTGCTCGGCAAGCCTTTTTATCCTTTCCTGAAGCTCCGCGAGTTAGCTTAGATTTATCTAACAATCTAGAGCCAACGCCATAAGCGTCTGAGCTCCACGTCGTGAAATATGCGATATATTTCGAAAAATAATTGTGTATGACGGATGTATTCACTTGAGCATTCGGATATATTAGTAACGATTTTAAGCGTCAAATAAAATTAGTAATGACGGCAAAAAAACATATGAATGCGGCTTTTATATTCGTTCTAACCACCGTGAATTGAGTGCACACTTTGCTTTTGCTGTATGTTGCGCTTTTGCACAAACAAAACATGTAGTTTAGATAAAACTACTTAAATTTTATATAAAGATGCGATATCTGGTACATCCAAACGCAACAGTAAGAAATATTTTGACCGAGTGGTTTAGTAGCTAGTTGGCTATGCATTGCAATATAAGAGGAAACGGCTCAAAGCGAACTTTCGCATTAATGATTTTAAAGAGATTTATTCGAAGTAAGTGGTCAATGTTGTTCACTAAAGGATTAGAGTAATAATATAAATGGGTCATTGGCCCCAACAATGCTATAGATCAGTGATGGCGAACCTTTTCGAGGCCGCGTGCCACATTTGCAGCCTGAAGTGAATTTGTCTGTCCCGGCGTGCCAGCCGATTAATAAACATCAGTTTTCAATAAACAAAAACGTTTAGATTAAACACAAACTACCGCGGCCAAAACTTCCCAGTCGGAAAAATTATCTCCGATCAAGCTTGATTTATCCCAACATTTAGTATGGTCCTAGCATGACGTGCCAGGGTTTGACCAGATATATAGACATGGGTTATGACAGGAAAGGTAACACCTGGCCAACCATCGGGAAAACATCTTTGATTTATAGAAGCGTTCCCTATCGTGGGCCAGAGCTGGGTGGGTACCTAATACCTTACATGACGCTAATTTGTCAAAAGCAAGTTACATAACAGTTAATCCAAATGATTTTTTTTATTTTCATTCATTTTCAACACAATTTTCTGCTGCCTTTCCACTGACACGCCTTCTGTCTCTACCACCATCCCAGTCTCCTGCACCAGAAAGCACAATACTGATCTCTGCTGCCAGTTGGTCATGATTATAGTCCGTTTGTTGCAGCACATCTGGAGAATAGATTAGTCATGTTAGTGAGAATTATTTTAAATTAAATACATTTTTAAGGTATAATATTCTTGTTTTTTAAACAACAGCAGACACCACTTAAACATCAATGTTCGCAGTAGGTTAGCCGAAGATATTTTAATGACTTAATGAGTATTTTTTGTTAGTTTAATTTTAAATACCCTATTTGAATCCACTGACATTTTGTGCACACTGTTCAGTGAATTAATGGGTTTAACTAAAACTAATTAGAAACATCCCAATAAATACAATACACTGCAATAGCTTCGGCAACCAGATGATTGGCATGATACAGTCTGACAATTGCCTGTGTGATAACGCCCGTGGTGTTTTACCATTTTTTCGGAGATAAAACCTTAATTAATGGTATGGGAATTCACATCAAAGAAGAAATATTGCAGCTTTTATGTAATCAAAAGTTAACTTACTTGTTAGAAGTCCAAATAATGGATCGTTTTTAAACGATTTCTTGGTTGGCTTTCTTTTATCCCCAAGACCAGACCAAGAATATTGGGTAGCCAAACTTTGTGATAAAAATTCTTTCATAAAGGCACGCACTGTTGCCCTCAAACTTTTCCGAGCCACTAAACGACTTAATTCCAACACATCCTGTAAAATTTAATTATATCCTTGAATTAAATTGTTTTGCTGCAAATTTAAATATTGACACAACCTCACTTTCCAAAAAACTGTGTATATGGATAAAACATCTTAACTATTGACTTTGCCCATCCTATTTGTGGGCAAAGTAAAACAATTGGTATTTTTAACCCTATACTGATGTCATACTTCATAGTGATGTCATACAACAACGAAGAATGGGAGTAATAACATAGTAAGCCATTTTTTGTTATCTTTATTCTTTGGTAAGAAATAGGTATTAAATAATTGTATTCACTGTTGTAGGGTTAGCACAGTTGTGATTGCGCAACGACATGAGGGAAATTAAGCTAAATTCACCCTCTAAAAAGAATAAGCTTGTTAAAAATAGAATAATTACATGATTTCAGAACAAAACTATTAGTATCTACGAACTAAAATTTGACTCAAATGATAAAAAGTCAAAGTATCTTAGTTTTCTTTCTCAACCGACAAAAAATTAAACATACCCCAACACTTTCTATCAGCGACTGCAGCTCTTCCTCACTACTTGCGGGAACTAACTTCATTGTATTATTTGAAACAGACTTTCTTGATAGAAGTATATCACACTTCTCTGAAACTTCATTGATGCTTCGGTTAAGCTTTCCCATTTCCATGCGGATAACATTTAACTGATGTAAACAATTTGGATGGTCTGGTGCTTGAGCTGAAGATTTAATTTTTTTCCTGACCGGAAGTGAATTTGGAGTGACAAATAATCTGAAATAATATTCTCAAATTACACCTGATAGTTCTGCTATAATTTGGCTCCTCTACTAATATAAAATAATGGAGATATATATATATACCTTTTAGTTTTTGGTGCGGGTGGATGCGGATCAATGTGACTATCTATTCGAACAATTTCCATAGAATTTGTTCGTTGCAATGTAGGAGGTGTGAAAGCAGACTCGTCTGAAGAACTTTCCGATGAGGAAGGTAGGCCACCCTCCTTGTAGGCCTTTGTTAGGCAACGGTCATAAGAATCTATCAAATAAGTATATACATGTAAAATGTACATAAAAAAACAAGTTTACAATACAACCCAGATAAAATAAGAATAATAATAAAGTTATTTTAAAAATATACATTATATATATATATATATATATAAAAAAAATTGCAACTAAAACATAAATTATAAAGATATGCAAACTGTCCTTAATTTTATACCATACTTACTTGAATCGCACAGAATAGTGCAATCATAAGTTTCCCAGTTTAATTGAAAGGTACACTCTTTCTTAACCAAATCTTGAATGATTGAACCCTCTGGAGGCCACTTGCACACAGTTTCACTTATCATCCAGTTTCTGGTTACTACATCGGAAAGTCCGCCATCAACAAATTTCACAAACACAAATTTTTTCATTGTTATTTTTAAAGCTATTTACTTTCAGAAAATATTAGCTGTAGAAAATATTAATCAACAACTGACAGATCAAAATAGGTTAGCAATGTTAAAAATATTTAGCGGTAATGCTATATGACACCATTCTTTACGATGTTATACCGAATGAATGATCGCAATAGCAATGTGCTTCGTCTTAAAAGGCAACAGAACACATTTAACAACTTTAAAGTCAATGGGTACAATTTCATAGTCATTACACAAATCTGATACTTTGTAAATACCAATACACTTTGAAGTGATCGGTAATCTAAAAAAGTTTTTTACATTTAAGTATTTTTTTAAAACAAAATAGTTCATTCCTTCAAGGGCCACAATGTCAAAAACTTGACCAATATTTGCAGAAGACATTCTTATAACAGTAATATTGCTATCAAATGTAGCTCGATGAAAATGACGTACACTTAGACTAGAACTAACCAAATTTTCAAGATTAACACCGTCTTTTTTTTCTTGTGAAAGTGAAATATTGTGGGAATCCGAAAATTGGACAGATATTGACGAAACAATTTTATCATTTTGGTGGTAAACATGTTCAGAAATTTGCTGCAATGGCTTATATCCAGAGCGCACACAATTTTTCAAAATTCCCAAATAGCTTTCAAAAGGAAAGCAATTAACAGTATCTAGAGAACCATACAAACAATAATCCTGCACTAAATGGATTACACTGTGCACATTGTATGTTACAAATCCTTTGCCATAGAACATTGGAGATTCTAGCAAAAAACTATTTAAAATATTCTGACACAATAAAATGTGTTCATCACTTGTATCAGAATACATCAACAATCTCATTGCCACACAAAACTTTAAAAAATGATTGTACCGATCATTTGTTAAAATACGTTTGTCCTTAAGAACCACACACCCCGCATACAATAAAAATAATCTGAATTCCGAAGCTTTCCAGTAAGCAAGGTCAGATAGTTTTCTCATTTTTCTGTTGAATTCCACTGGAATATTACTTTTGAAGTCCAACAGCTTGGCATTGAATATTTCTATAGCACCAGTAGACAGTTTAGCTTGCAGTTGTCTGTTGGAAAATTTAGTGTACTGGTACTGGGCTACTGGTTATATATATATATATATATATATATATAAATTTAAACCATCAGCATCAATGGTTGGATGGTTGTACATTCATGTGTAAATTACAATAATGTAAGCAACGTTTTTTGTGTGGTTGGGAAATACCGATACCATTTTATATTAATTATATACCCACACAAATTCCTTACCTTGGTACACCTTTCCACCAGTTTAACAAACGTTTCATAACACTGAGACAACTTAAATGCATGTAATCCAAGATAAAATCGGAAACCATATTAACATCATGATGCACCAGTACAGAGGTTCCTATGTGATGCTGTTTGTCAGTTTGTTTACAAAAATTGTCATTGGTCCTTAGCTTGCAATTGTGTTGAAGTAGACACACATGACGTGAAGGTTTGTGATATTCTCCAACAACTTCGCAGCGTTCACAGCTACTAAATCCAGCATGTGACTTTATGGATTTGAGTGCTGATCGAGCTGGTGCATCACATATGTATGTACCGTTTCTATCTAAGTGGAAAGTAGCACTACCACTAGTTATGGGATTGAGCCGTAGGTCTTGAAATTCTTTTAAAAATTGCCTTAAAAAGATGTGAGAAGACGGCATTTCTCTATTCGTAGCTTGGTCTGTACAGTAGATGCCCACGCAAATTGGTCGCATTTTAACTTTGTAGATAGACAATAATATTGGGTACAGCTTATAATCAGGAGAATGTTTAAATAGTGGAAGACCATCAATATTGATCAACAATCTGTACTTAACTTCACCACTAAAATACTTATAAACTTGCAGTAAAGAGGTTTTTAAGGCAGCTGTCCAATTTGGAAAATGTACATACTGACCTACAGTCATTGGTGTGTAGCACAAAGATGGTGGAGGAAACAAAGTTTTGTAACTTTTTGGCAAATCCGGATGAAGAGAATTTAATTGTTTAAGAAGTCTGGTAATTGAACTTTTGGGAACATTTACTTCATTTATAGCCCAGGTTTTAATAAGTTTGCTAATATCCTTGTTAACAAGCTCAGGTGGTGATGTACAAGTACTTGTCTCTTCATTTGGACTGGAATCGGCGTAGTCATTCTCATTTATACTACTTTCTGAACTGAACTCAGAGTCAGAACTACTTGCATCGTCATGTAAAAGAGCGATAGATGAATTGTTACTTTCAGTATCAGACGAACTTTTACTGGAGTGCGGAATATCTTGATCTTCATTTGATGTAGGCTTAGAACAGGTAGGCATATTAGTATTATCCACTGTATACTTCCGTACCCATTTTTGCTTTCGAGACAATTTGTTGTACGGCTTATACTGACAGCGTGCACTTTTTGGTCGAGGCATAAATTTAGGCTAGAATATACTGCCAGCACATGCAACCGGTATTAGGTTCTACTGTTCACTGTCAAGTAGCCTACATGACACAGAAAATACATGTTTAAAGGGACTTGTACGGTAATAATAATAGTGACACAATACGAAATAAAATGTAGCCAATATATAAATCATACCCACACTACACCATAAATATTATTCAGAATACATGGAATTTCGTTCGCTAGCCTAGGCTCAATAGTGTTAAAAGATAGTCAAGGGCAAACCACACGACACTACCCTACTCCCGTAGCTAACAGCTGTGTAGGCCTTACTATAATTAAAACTAACCTCACACTTAATAACCAACCTTACACCTGCAAACAAACTGCAGACGTACAGAGATAGCCAATTTTACAGCAATGTCCTTCGGAAGGGATGCTACCTTTGAACCAATCAAAGAGACTATAACATAATTCTAGAATCTCTCTAAACCAATCAAAATCGACGATATTCAAATTCAAATTCATTTCCCTCCATTTTTTTAAGCAAGTATGCGAACATACCATAAACATCACATTTGATATAAATGTTAAATTAAACTAAACTAATACGCGATGCTTAGCGTTGCATTGGCAAAGTGACTGGTCGACAGAGAGCGAAAACTTGACTCTGTAAACAGTTGGTATTTTATACTTATTTTTAAATAAATCAAAAAAATCCTTAAAAAGCACGTCATGTCACAAAACAAGTAATCTAGGCCTGAATGACAACGATATAAAAAATAGCCGGAATACGCGGTCCGTAGACAATCCATCGCAATCTTCGCTAACGTCGAAGTGGAACATTGAATAAAAATCAGAGTCGTTGAATATTATAAGAAAACTTTTCTCAGAGTATACCCAAATATTCACTGATGGCCCTTCCATGATAAGTTATCATAGATGTATCAGTGGCAGACCCTAAGATAACGCGCTGAAATATCCTAGTTTTATCGTTGCTTGGCCATGCCTTGGATAAATCAAAGATAACTCGTGCGGTTCAGTATATGGCCCGGGGATAAGTCGAAGAAAATTTCTGACTGGGTTGTGGTAAATAGATCACGCGTAGCCAACGCACGACTATAGGCCTACTATAGCTTTGTTCCCGGCACCTCCAGCAAAATTTGTTTTTTTCCTCATGATACAATTGCTGTGTTGCATCCGCAAGTTTATACTTTTATGTATATTAAAAATGTATAGCGCCTGTTCGACGACGGAAAAGACAACACCGTCAAACGTCATCGTATGACGTGTATTTCACTGTATAATCCGTTTTTTATTGTTCTTGTGTGACGTGTTTACCATTATATAGCGTAATTGTTTGAGAACGTTATAAATGCCCTTAAGGGGGATTTTGGCGCCACGTAAGCGTGCCCTATATAACTACTAAAAGTAACATATGGATAACAACTAACTATCAAACTGCAACTATGACTGTATGACGTGTGCGTTTAAAATGAAGAATAAAACTTATGCTGAGACATTGACTTAGATTCCGAAACCAAGAGTATTAGACAGAAGCAGTGTTTCTGTGGTATGAAGCGTCCAGTGAATCGAAGAATAACCTCGATCACAGCGCGGCTCGCTAAAACGTCAGGTCTAGCCTCAACCCAACCGCTGACGACGACCAATAAATATTCAAAAACTATAGCGAGCTCCACATTGTTGAGCCCGACTTGATATGAACGCGCAACTTTCTCGAGAAGAGTGTGTGACCCAATCTTGTTTTGAAGAAGACCAAAACAAGCGGACAATTTTCGACGTGAACTTCAATTCGAAGTTTCAATTTCATACGCAACGACGAGTCGGTCAATTAAGTCTCAAGTCATCTATCTCCATTGTGCACGGACTGTGTATTTTCATCGAGTCGAGACGTCGACAAGAAACCTGAAAGACACAGCTAGCAGTTTTAAGAAGCAACGTCATATTAACTTTAAGAAGCAAGTTCAAAACGCCCCGATTTCGCTGGACGATGTTGGCGACCATTTAACAAGACAACGCTCTCTATTCAACTAAAGTTCAAGGCATCGTCGAAGAAAATTTAGAAAATTACTACTTTGTTTGAGATCTAGACATTACAAGTTGTGGCTATACAACTATAGTGGGCTTTGTGAGGACAGACCAAGCTATGTTAAGTTCAAAGTAACCAGAATAAAGATCTCCATCAAAAAGCTACGAGCAGAAGCATCCAAACAAAAAAAGCGCGAGTCCACAAGTCATTTAAATACGAGACCTGTATACCTCAGCATTCAGCTTAGGACCAGGACCGAGCAGGCCTGAATGACCGCGCTTAAGGTAAGCTGTCACGCGCGTACATTGATTCAGTTAGGCTATATGACAAGTGTTATGCTAAATCTTCATAAAAAGACGAAAATACCACGCTCCTGTAGACGCTTCTGTTACTAATTTACCTCAAAACTGGCACATGATTGTATACAACGCATATAGGCACGAAATCTCAACAACGTCAATGACGTATACGGGAAATCCCCTAACATAAAATGAAATGATTATCTGCTCATAACTTTTTAACTGACAGTTTTAAACAGTCTAAATATAAATTCAAAGCCAATATGTAAATGATCTGAACATTTTGTTCGAGCCTTCGTATACTTCTTAGATTTTTAGAAACTAAGTTAGCTGAACAAAATGTTCAGATCAGTTGTATTGCCCTTAGTATACATTCAAGCTGTTTAAATGTAAATAAGTTAAACTAAACTATGTTAGGCGAACTAACAGATTTATTTAAATACGACTCTTCTTCAAGTTAAAAACCGCTTGGCTAGAGGACTGCTACAGTGGTACACGACCTGAGCAGTGAGCACTACCGTAAAAACTATAATTGTCTTGGTAAAATGGTACTGTGTTGTCACTGACAGGTCCATACGTAATAATGGATTAATTATGTAATTGTAACTTTATTTCACTTGGCATCTTTTCAAGAACAACTGATCCGTGGAAATATTTAATAAAACGAGTGAGATAATAACTGTTTATCATATAATTCCACAAGGGCTTTAATCGAAGCTGGTATTGAATAAAGATAGGTTTAAAGTTGGCCGTAAATTTGTAATAAAAATATTTTGCTCCGTTATTTCGGAATGCGTCGCGTGCCAGCATTTATGATGTCGTGCCAACTTTGGCACGCGTGCCATAGGTTTTCCATGCTATAGAATAAAGATATCACTGTTGCACAATATCTGCCTCGTGTAAAAATTTTGAGTTTTTAAAGTATCAGGTTGTGATATTTGCCGCAGTTAATTTGCTTTGTGCCATGTGTTTGTTAATAGTAGATTTCTTGTTATGTTTAGAAGTAAAGTTCACAAGTTAGGATAGGATATTCATGTTTATCCCCGTGAATGGGAAAACCAAGGGGGTTAACACACGGGCAATCGTCAAATCGTCGGGTTACCAGAGCTATTGCAGTGTGTCGCCCACCGTCGGGTTACCAGAGCTATTGCAGTGTGTTGTATATGATAGACACGTTCCTTCAATTTGGTAGAACCCATTAATCCGCTGGATTCAAGCAATTCCCGTAAAGTTCCTTGCCCAAGGACACAACCGACTAGCTAGCGACCGGTTTCGCACCTACAACCTTTCGATTGAAAGGCGGCCACTTAACCGTTAGACCAACCGGCCAGACTAAAGTTTGCTTACTGTGTAAAATATTTTAAAACCCGCAAATTTTGGTAATATCCTAACGTTAAATTTTAATATGATTAAGTTGGATAAACGTTTTAATTTGCCTTAGTTACGTGTTTTGTAACAAGAAGTCGTTTTATGATACGTGTAAGTGCCGAAAAGACCTGACAAGTAAAATACAAGGCTATTTTAGTTGGGTTTTAATAGGATAGACATTGCTATCCATTGGTTTAGGAAAAGAAATTTAGCCTAAGCACCAAAATTATCTTAACAGTCTTAACACATTGTAATTTTATTTATTAACAGGAGACGTTAGTCATAATCCGATAGCAGCAGGAGACACAGACGTAGAAATATACGCAAAAATTAAAGACTGGCTTCGGTACGCAAAAAACTATGTAGGGAGTCGACACGAGCGACACAGAAAACACAATAAGGAAGAAATGAAGAGAAGAAACGCGTCGGCATTAACTCTAACACGGAACGTTTATTTGACTGTTGACCGGAATTGTGTAACTTTATATTTCCTTTCAACATTTCGTTTCATTCTTTTAATTAAAACAAATGTATGTAATCATGATAATAATTATTGGTTAAATATGATATGATTGCAAATTCATGTTTATTCTCGTGAATGGATAAAAAGAGATCGAAAATCCAAAATAACATCTCGTAAAAACCTTATCATATGGATCAATGCGTGTATACCAATATATTTGATAAAATTTAAATTGTGGAACCGTGAGTAAATTATTTTTAATAGTTAACAATTCAGTGTCTCGAATAATCCACACAATAAATTTATAAAGGGAAATTAGTTCATTGAAATAAAAGTGATATTAAAACCAATTTATTTAAATAAATTTAACAATAATAAAATCTCAAACCGAACATAATCTCTAGCTTGCAATATAGGTAGAATATCCGCAAAATCAATTCACAACAAAAAGACACCCAAAATAAAATAAAAATTGTAACAATTGTTGTAAAAACAACTATTCCTTATTTTTGGTTAAATAACAATCGATGTTATATATTCACATGTCTTTCGAGGTTGTCCAAAAATAGGATAAAAATGTGTAAAGCGATTGATATGTTAAGCAATAATCTAAGTAAGTTAATCGGGAATTATTTATTAAAAAATTAAGTTATTACCAAGTAAAATGAATTTTGTTAAAGAAAATTAAGATCTAATAAAATGATTAGTATTATAGAATGAACAAACATCGTTATTATTTTACATCAAAATCGTAAATAATATAACAAAATCAACGATTTTAATACGTTTAATAATCACTCTAGAAAAATACGAGAGAATGACGTAAAATACTACGAAATTTGCATAACGGAACACATTAAAGAAAACGAACATTTAATTTATGATTTTAATCATGAAATTGAAAATAAGTTAGTGAGGCGTGGGGTTAAAAGCCAATCATCAAGTATGCATATATTGGGGGCTTACACCCGGCGAGATCTCAGGGGGGTGTTTCAAATGTTTCGACAGTGCAGACTCGGCAGGGGTTTGCCGCCGCGTTTTTAATTGCTTAGCATCACCACGGGCGGTCTAGCAAGGCGCCTGTTAATTGCCTTGCTCCACAGGCGGTCGGTTCAGCGTGAAAAAATGTGCCAAAAAAATTCGATGATTTTCGCGGGGTTAGGGGGGGTGCTAAGGGTTAGTGAAATCTTGGAACGTTCAATCATCTGAGGGTGTTGCTCCTTTACTTTAGCACGTGTAGAGATGATTAGTTAATGATTTCCACCAAGGTGGAAACGTGAGCCGAACCTGGAGGTACTGCAATACCAGGACAACCCGTGAGCAGGGTGGAGCAAGCTCCAGCACCATACTCCAAGTTCAAAAATCCGATTAATACATAGAGGAAACGAATCGTTTCCGTCCCAGGTATTAAACTGAGAAGAACAGATACTACACTTGATCTTAGCTCAAAAGAGCCGAGAAGCGATGAAGAGGAGGGGTCCTCCGGAAGATCAGAGGACGAAAAAAAAAATTTTTTATTCCAAAAATTTTCAACTTTTTGCAGGGTTTTCAATCGTTTTCTGGTCGAGCAATCTGCCCTGTGAGCACAGCATGGTGCTGGCACCATGCTGAGTACGGTACGGCATCCGGTACGGCAAGCGGAAACGAAAAACTCCCACCCGGCGAGATCTCAGGGGGGGTGTTTCAAATGTTTCGACAGTGCAGACTCGGCAGGGGTTTGCCGCCGCGTTTTTAATTGCTTAGCATCACCACGGGCGGTCTAGCAAGGCGCCTGTTAATTGCCTTGCTCCACAGGCGGTCGGTTCAGCGTGAAAAAATGTGCCAAAAAAATTCGATGATTTTCGCGGGGTTAGGGGGGGTGCTAAGGGTTAGTGAAATCTTGGAACGTTCAATCATCTGAGGGTGTTCTCCTTTACTTTAGCACGTGTAGAGATGATTAGTTAATGATTTCCACCAAGGTGGAAACGTGAGCCGAACCTGGAGGTACTGCAATACCAGGACAACCCGTGAGCAGGGTGGAGCAAGCTCCAGCACCATACTCCAAGTTCAAAAATCCGATTAATACATAGAGGAAACGAATCGTTTCCGTCCCAGGTATTA
Organism: Ciona savignyi; assembly: GCA_000149265.1. Taxonomy (NCBI): domain Eukaryota; kingdom Metazoa; phylum Chordata; class Ascidiacea; order Phlebobranchia; family Cionidae; genus Ciona; species Ciona savignyi. The sequence continues at coordinate 704 of AACT01036574.1, read as the reverse complement.
AACTGAGAAGAACAGATACTACACTTGATCTTAGCTCAAAAGAGCCGAGAAGCGATGAAGAGGAGGGGTCCTCCGGAAGATCAGAGGACGAAAAAAAAAATTTTTTATTCCAAAAATTTTCAACTTTTTGCAGGGTTTTCAATCGTTTTCTGGTCGAGCAATCTGCCCTGTGAGCACAGCATGGTGCTGGCACCATGCTGAGTACGGTACGGCATCCGGTACGGCAAGCGGAAACGAAAAACTCCCACCCGGCGAGATCTCAGGGGGGGTGTTTCAAATGTTTCGACAGTGCAGACTCGGCAGGGGTTTGCCGCCGCGTTTTTAATTGCTTAGCATCACCACGGGCGGTCTAGCAAGGCGCCTGTTAATTGCCTTGCTCCACAGGCGGTCGGTTCAGCGTGAAAAAATGTGCCAAAAAAATTCGATGATTTTCGCGGGGTTAGGGGGGGTGCTAAGGGTTAGTGAAATCTTGGAACGTTCAATCATCTGAGGGTGTTCTCCTTTACTTTAGCACGTGTAGAGATGATTAGTTAATGATTTCCACCAAGGTGGAAACGTGAGCCGAACCTGGAGGTACTGCAATACCAGGACAACCCGTGAGCAGGGTGGAGCAAGCTCCAGCACCATACTCCAAGTTCAAAAATCCGATTAATACATAGAGGAAACGAATCGTTTCCGTCCCAGGTATTAACGAGAAGAACAGA
>AACT01036515.1:0-13440 GCA_000149265.1 Ciona savignyi | reverse complement strand
ACCGAAGCAAAGATATTTCCCGAGAGGTCGCTTGAAAAACTTACAATACCAACCACGATAGATCCAGCTAACAACGGGCATGAAAATCTTTTTTGAGAAATTATAATTTCTCCATGAATCAACATTTCAAAAAACATTCGTATGTTAAATCTATCTTCATTTAAATTATTATATTTAAATATAAAAATGTCTCGATCTAGATGTAAGTTAAAGTCGACATTTAGACTTCATCCCATTAAATGCGTTGACGATTTATTCTACTTCATCTTTTACTTGGAAAAATTTCTTTAAATTCAAAATGAATCAACAAATAAGACCACAGAGGGACTCGAACCCTCAATCTTCTGATTCGAAGTCAGACGCTATATCCATTAGGCCATGCGGTCAAACCTTCGCCCAACGTGGGGCTCGAACCCACGACCGTTGGATTAAGAGTCCAACGCTCTACCGACTGAGCTAGCCGGGCGATGTAAACATACCGCTCATTTGTTTATACTCTGTTTCCACCACCGTAAAGTATATTTTAATTACCATGCATTTAGTTATAATTATTATTTAAAACTTTGACGAAATGTTTATTTCACTTTTTAAGGTAATCCTTATATGTGCTGGCGACCTATCTGCCAAAAATAACTTGATTCAATATATGTTGCATGAAATAAAAACGAGCTTGAGCAGTCTTTAATATAGTGCAATTTACAATAGACTGGTTTAACATGAAAGACATTTGGATTTTAATTTAACTGTTAATAGTTGTACAATGGAAAGTGATTGATAATAAAAAGATTTCGTTTTAACATATATTTGCTTGGTGCTGATTTAAAAAAATGTTTCCGCCCGGGCTCGAACCGGGGACCTTTCGCGTGTTAGGCGAACGTGATAACCGCTACACTACGGAAACGAAACACATTGGTGTTCTGTTAACGTATGTTACTTAGTTTCTTTTATACACCGAAGCAAAGATATTTCCCGAGAGATCGCTTGAAAAACTTACATACCAACCACGATAGATCCAGCTAACAACGACATGAAAAGCTTTTTTGAGAAATTATAATTTCACCATGAATCAACATTTCAAAAAACATTCGTATGTTAAATCTATCTTCATTTAAATTATTATATTTAAATATAAAAATGTCTCGATCTAGATGTAAGTTAAAGTCGACATTTAGACTTCATCCCATCAAATGCGTTGACGATTTATTCTACTTCATCTTTTACTTGGGAAAAGTTCTCTAAATTCAAAATGAATCAACAAATAAGACCACAGAGGGACTCGAACCCTCAATCTTCTGATTCGAAGTCAGACGCCATATCCATTAGGCCATGCGGTCAAACCTTCGCCCAACGTGGGGGCTCGAACCCACGACCGTTGGATTAAGAGTCCAACGCTCTACCGACTGAGCTAGCCGGGCGATGTAAACAGACCGCTCATTTGTTTATACTCTGTTTCCACCACCGTAAAGTATATTTTAATTACCATGCATTTAGTTATAATTATTATTTAAAACTTTGACGAAATGTTTATTTCACTTTTTAAGGTAATCCTTATATGTGCTGGCGACCTATCTGCCAAAAATAACTTGATTTAATATATGTTGCATGAAATAAAAACGAGCTTGAGCAGTCTTTAATATAGTGCAATTTACAATAGACTGGTTTAACATGAAAGACATTTGGATTTTAATTTAACTGTTAATAGTTGTACAATGGAAAGTGATTGATAATGAAAAGATTTCGTTTTAACATATATTTGCTTGGTGCTGATTTCAAAAAATGTTTCCGCCCGGGCTCGAACCGGGGAACTTTCGCGTGTTAAGCGAACGTGATAACCGCTACACTACGGAAACGAAACACATTGGTGTTCTGTTAACGTATGTTACTTAGTTTCTTTTATACACCGAAGCAAAGATATTTCCCGAGAGATCGCTTGAAAAACTTACATACCAACCACGATAGATCCAGCTAACAACGACATGAAAAGCTTTTTTGAGAAATTATAATTTCACCATGAATCAACATTTCAAAAAACATTCGTATGTTAAATCTATCTTCATTTAAATTATTATATTTAAATATAAAAATGTCTCGATCTAGATGTAAGTTAAAGTCGACATTTAGACTTCATCCCATCAAATGCGTTGACGATTTATTCTACTTCATCTTTTACTTGGGAAAAGTTCTCTAAATTCAAAATGAATCAACAAATAAGACCACAGAGGGACTCGAACCCTCAATCTTCTGATTCGAAGTCAGACGCCATATCCATTAGGCCATGCGGTCAAACCTTCGCCCAACGTGGGGCTCGAACCCAGGACCGTTGGATTAAGAGTCCAACGCTCTACCGACTGAGCTAGCCGGGCGATGTAAACAGACCGCTCATTTGTTTATACTCTGTTTCCACCACCGTAAAGTATATTTTAATTACCATACATTTAGTTATAATTATTAATTAAAAATTTGACGAAATGTTTATTTCACCTTTTAAGGTAATCCTTATAAGTGCTGGCGGCCTATCTGCCAAAAATAACTTGATTCAATATATGTTGCATTAAATAAAAACGAATTTGATCGGGTCTTTAATATAGTGCAATTTACAATAGACTGGTTTAACATGAAAGACATTTGGATTTTAATTTAACTGTTAATAGTTGTACAATGGAAAGTGATTGATAATGAAAAGATTTCGTTTTAACATATATTTGCTTGGTGCTGATTTCAAAATATGTTTCCGCCCGGGCTCGAACCGGGGACCTTTCGCGTGTTAGGCGAACGTGATAACCGCTACACTACGGAAACGAAACACATTGGTGTTCTGTTAACGTATGTTACTTAGTTTCTTTTATACACCGAAGCAAAGATATTTCCCGAGAGATCGCTTGAAAAACTTACATACCAACCACGATAGATCCAGCTAACAACGACATGAAAAGCTTTTTTGAGAAATTATAATTTCACCATGAATCAACATTTCAAAAAACATTCGTATGTTAAATCTATCTTCATTTAAATTATTATATTTAAATATAAAAATGTCTCGATCTAGATGTAAGTTAAAGTCGACATTTAGACTTCATCCCATCAAATGCGTTGACGATTTATTCTACTTCATCTTTTACTTGGGAAAAGTTCTCTAAATTCAAAATGAATCAACAAATAAGACCACAGAGGGACTCGAACCCTCAATCTTCTGATTCGAAGTCAGACGCCATATCCATTAGGCCATGCGGTCAAACCTTCGCCTAACGTGGGGCTCGAACCCACGACCGTTGGATTAAGAGTCCAACGCTCTACCGACTGAGCTAGCCGGGCGATGTAAACAGACCGCTCATTTGTTTATACTCTGTTTCCACCACCGTAAAGTATATTTTAATTACCATACATTTAGTTATAATTATTAATTAAAAATTTGACGAAATGTTTATTTCACTTTTTAAGGTAATCCGTATAAGTGCTGGCGACCTATCTGCCAAAAATAACTTGATTCAACATATGTTGCATTAAATAAAAACGAATTTGATCGGGTCTTTAATATAGTGCAATTTACAATAGACTGGTTTAACATGAAGGACATTTGGATTTTAATTTAACTGTTAATAGTTGAACAATGGGAAGTGATTGATAATGAAAAGATTTCGTTTTAACATATATTTGCTTGGTGCTGATTTCAAAAAATGTTTCCGCCGGGCTCGAACCGGGGACCTTTCGCGTGTTAGGCGAACGTGATAACCGCTACACTACGGAAACGAAACACGTTAGTGTTCTGTTAACGTATGTTACTTAGTTTCTTTTATACACCGAAGCAAAGATATTTCCCGAGAGGTCGCTTGAAAAACTTACATACCAACCACGATAGATCCAGCTAACAACGGCATGAAAATCTTTTTTGAGAAATTATAATTTCACCATGAATCAACATTTCAAAAAACATTCGTATGTTAAATCTATCTTCATTTAAATTATTATATTTAAATATAAAAATGTCTCGATCTAGATGTAAGTTAAAGTCGACATTTAGACTTCATCACCATTAAATGCGTTGACGATTTATTCTACTTCATCTTTTACTTGGGAAAATTTCTCTAAATTCAAAATGAATCAACAAATAAGACCACAGAGGGACTCGAACCCTCAATCTTCTGATTCGAAGTCAGACGCCATATCCATTAGGCCATGCGGTCAAACCTTCGCCCAACGTGGGGCTCGAACCCACGACCGTTGGATTAAGAGTCCAACGCTCTACCGACTGAGCTAGCCGGGCGATGTAAACAGACCGCTCATTTGTTTATACTCTGTTTCCACCACCGTAAAGTATATTTTAATTACCATACATTTAGTTATTGTTATTATTTAAAAATTTGACGAAATGTTTATTTCACCTTTTAAGGTAATCCTTATAAGTGCTGGCGATATATCTGCCAAAAATAACTTGATTCAATATATGTTGCATGAAATAAAAACGAGCTTGAGCGGTCTTTAATATAGTGCAATTTACAATAGACTGGTTTAACATGAAAGACATTTGGATTTTAATTTAACTGTTAATAGTTGTACAATGGGAAGTGATTGATAATGAAAAGATTTCGTTTTAACATGTATTTGCTTGGTGCTGATTTCAAAAAATGTTTCCGCCCGGGCTCGAACCGGGGAACTTTCGCGTGTTAGGCGAACGTGATAACCGCTACACTACGGAAACGAAACACATTGGTGTTCTGTTAACGTATGTTACTTAGTTTCTTTTATACACCGAAGCAAAGATATTTCCCGAGAGATCGCTTGAAAAACTTACATACCAACCACGATAGATCCAGCTAACAACGACATGAAAAGCTTTTTTGAGAAATTATAATTTCACCATGAATCAACATTTCAAAAAACATTCGTATGTTAAATCTATCTTCATTTAAATTATTATATTTAAATATAAAAATGTCTCGATCTAGATGTAAGTTAAAGTCGACATTTAGACTTCATCCCATCAAATGCGTTGACGATTTATTCTACTTCATCTTTTACTTGGGAAAAGTTCTCTAAATTCAAAATGAATCAACAAATAAGACCACAGAGGGACTCGAACCCTCAATCTTCTGATTCGAAGTCAGACGCCATATCCATTAGGCCATGCGGTCAAACCTTCGCCCATCGTGGGGCTCGAACCCACGACCGTTGGCTTAAGAGTCCAACGCTCTACCCGACTGAGCTAGCCGGGCGATGTAAACAGACCGCTCATTTTGTTTATACTCTGTTTCCACCACCGTGAAAGTATATTTTAATTACCATACATTTAGTTATAATTATTAATTAAAAATTTGACGAAATGTTTATTTCACCTTTTAAGGTAATCCTTATAAGTGCTGGCGACCTATCTGCCAAAAATAACTTGATTCAATATATGTTGCATTAAATAAAAACGAATTTGATCGGGTCTTTAATATAGTGCAATTTACAATAGACTGGTTTAACATGAAAGACATTTGGATTTTAATTTAACTGGTTAATAGTTGTACAATGGGAAGTGATTGATAATGAAAAGATTTCGTTTTAACATATATTTGCTTGGTGCTGATTTCAAAAAATGTTTCCGCCCGGGCTCGAACCGGGGACCTTTCGCGTGTTAGGCGAACGTGATAACCGCTACACTACGGAAACGAGAACACGTTGGTGTTCTGTTAACGTATGTTACTTAGTTTCTTTTATACACCGAAGCAAAGATATTTCCCGAGAGGTCGCTTGAAAAACTTACATACCAACCACGATAGATCCAGCTAACAACGGCATGAAAATCTTTTTTGAGAAATTATAATTTCACCCATGAATCAACATTTCAAAAAACATTCGTATTTTAAATCTATCTTCATTTAAATTATTATATTTAAATATAAAAATGTCTCGATCTAGATGTAAGTTAAAGTCGACATTTAGACTTCATCCCATTAAATGCGTTGACGATTTATTCTACTTCATCTTTTACTTGGGAAAATTTCTCTAAATTCAAAATGAATCAACAAATAAGACCACAGAGGGACTCGAACCCTCAATCTTCTGATTCGAAGTCAGACGCCATATCCATTGGGCCATACGGTCAAACCTTCGCCCAACGTGGGGATCGAACCCACGACCGTTGGAATAAGAGTCCAACGCTCTAACGACTGAGCTAGCCGGGCGATTTAAACAGACCGCTCATTTGTTTATACTTCGTTTCCACCACCGTAAAGTATATTTTAATTACCAAACATTTAGTTAATATTATTATTTAAAAATTTGACGAAATGTTTATTTCACCTTTTAAGGTAATCCTTATAAGTGCTGGCGACCTATCTGCCAAAAATAACTTGATTCAATATATGTTGCATTAAATAAAAACGAATTTGATCGGGTCTTAAATATAGTGCAATTTACAATAGACTGGTTTAACATGAAAAACATTTGGATTTTAATTTAACTGTTAATAGTTGTACAATGGGAAGTGATTGATAATGAAAAAATTTCGTTTTAACATATATTTGCTTGGTGCTGATTTCAAAAAATGTTTCCGCCCGGGCTCGAACCGGGGACCTTTCGCGTGTTAGGCGAACGTGATAACCGCTACACTACGGAAACGAAACACGTTGGTGTTCTGTTAACGTATGTTACTTAGTTTCCTTTATACACCGAAGCAAAGATATTTCCCGAGAGGTCGCTTGAAAAACTTACATACCAACCACGATAGATCCAGCTAACAACGGCATGAAAATCCTTTTTGAGAAATTATAATTTCACCATGAATCAACATTTCAAAAAACATTCGTATGTTAAATCTATCCTTATTTAAATTATTATATTTAAATATAAAAATGTCTCGATCTAGATGTAAGTTAAAGTCGACATTTAGACTTCATCCCATTAAATGCGTTGACGACTTATTCTACTTCAGCTTTTACTTGAGAAAATTTCTCTAAATTCAAAATGAATCAACAAATAAGACCACAGAGGGACTCGAACCCTCAATCTTCTGATTCGAAGTCAGACGCCATATCCATTAGGCCGCGGTCAAACCTTCGCCCAACGTGGGGCTCGAACCGACGACCGTTGGATTAAGAGTCCAACGCTCTACCGACTGAGCTAGCCGGGCGATTTAAACAAACCGCTCATTTGTTTATACTCTGTTTCCACCACCGTAAAGTATATTTTAATTACCATACATTTAGTTATAATTATTAATTAAAAATTTGACGAAATGTTTATTTCACTTTTTAAGGTAATCCTTATATGTGCTGGCGACCTATCTGCCAAAAATAACTTGATTCAATATATGTTGCATGAAATAAAAACGAGCTTGAGCGGTCTTTAATATAGTGCAATTTACAATAGACTGGTTTAACATGAAAGACATTTGGATTTTAATTTAACTGTTAATAGTTGTACAATGGGATGTGATTGATAATGAAAAGATTTCGTTTTAACATATATTTGCTTGGTGCTGATTTCAAAAAATGTTTCCGCCCGGGCTCGAACCGGGGACCTTTCGCGTGTTAGGCGAACGTGATAACCGGTACACTACGGAAACGAAACACGTTGGTGTTCTGTTAACGTATGTTACTTAGTTTCTTTTATACACCGAAGCAAAGATATTTCCCGAGAGATCGCTTGAAAAACTTACATACCAACCACGATAGATCCAGCTAACAACGACATGAAAAGCTTTTTTGAGAAATTATAATTTCACCATGAATCAACATTTCAAAAAACATTCGTATGTTAAATCTATCTTCATTTAAATTATTATATTTAAATATAAAAATGTCTCGATCTAGATGTAAGTTAAAGTCGACATTTAGACTTCATCCCATCAAATGCGTTGACGATTTATTCTACTTCATCTTTTACTTGGGAAAAGTTCTCTAAATTCAAAATGAATCAACAAATAAGACCACAGAGGGACATCGAACCCTCAATCTTCTGATTCGAAGTCAGACGCCATATCCATTAGGCCATGCGGTCAAACCTTCGCCCAACGTGGGGCTCGAACCCAGGACCGTTGGATTAAGAGTCCAACGCTCTACCGACTGAGCTAGCCGGGCGATGTAAACAGACCGCTCATTTGTTTATACTCTGTTTCCACCACCGTAAAGTATATTTTAATTACCATACATTTAGTTATAATTATTAATTAAAAATTTGACGAAATGTTTATTTCACCTTTTAAGGTAATCCTTATAAGTGCTGGCGACCTATCTGCCAAAAATAACTTGATTCAATATATGTTGCATTAAATAAAAACGAATTTGATCGGGTCTTTAATATAGTGCAATTTACAATAGACTGGTTTAACATGAAAGACATTTGGATTTTAATTTAACTGTTAATAGTTGTACAATGGAAAGTGATTGATAATGAAAAGATTTCGTTTTAACATATATTTGCTTGGTGCTGATTTCAAAAAATGTTTCCGCCCGGGCTCGAACCGGGGACCTTTCGCGTGTTAGGCGAACGTGATAACCGCTACACTACGGAAACGAAACACGTTGGTGTTCTGTTAACGTATGTTACTTAGTTTCCTTTTTACACCGAAGCAAAGATATTTCCCGAGAGGTCGCTTGAAAAACTTACATACCAACCACGATAGATCCAGCTAACAACGGCATGAAAATCTTTTTTGAGAAATTATAATTTCACCATGAATCAACATTTCAAAAAACATTCGTATGTTAAATCTATCCTTATTTAAATTATTATATTTAAATATAAAAATGTCTCGATCTAGATGTAAGTTAAAGTCGACATTTAGACTTCATCCCATTAAATGCGTTGACGATTTATTCTACTTCATCTTTTACTTGAGAAAATTTCTCTAAATTCAAAATGAATCAACAAATAAGACCACAGAGGGACTCGAACCCTCAATCTTCTGATTCGAAGTCAGACGCCATATCCATTAGGGCCGCGGTCAAACCTTCGCCCAACGTGGGGCTCGAACCGACGACCGTTGGATTAAGAGTCCAACGCTCTACCGACTGAGCTAGCCGGGCGATATAAACAAACCGCTCATTTGTTTATACTCTGTTTCCACCACCGTAAAGTATATTTTAATTACCATACATTTAGGTATAATTATTAATTAAAAATTTGACGAAATGTTTATTTCACTTTTTAAGGTAATCCTTATATGTGCTGGCGACCTATCTGCCAAAAATAACTTGATTCAATATATGTTGCATGAAATAAAAACGAGCTTGAGCGGTCTTTAATATAGGGGAATTTACAATAGACTGGTTTAACATGAAAGACATTTGGATTTTAATTTAACTGTTAATAGTTGTACAATGGGATGTGATTGATAATGAAAAGATTTCGTTTTAACATATATTTGCTTGGTGCTGATTTCAAAAAATGTTTCCGCCCGGGCTCGAACCGGGGACCTTTCGCGTGTTAGGCGAACGTGATAACCGGTACACTACGGAAACGAAACACGTTGGTGTTCTGTTAACGTATGTTACTTAGTTTCTTTTATACACCGAAGCAAAGATATTTCCCGAGAGATCGCTTGAAAAACTTACATACCAACCACGATAGATCCAGCTAACAACGACATGAAAAGCTTTTTTGAGAAATTATAATTTCACCATGAATCAACATTTCAAAAAACATTCGTATGTTAAATCTATCTTCATTTAAATTATTATATTTAAATATAAAAATGTCTCGATCTAGATGTAAGTTAAAGTCGACATTTAGACTTCATCCCATCAAATGCGTTGACGATTTATTCTACTTTATCTTTTACTTGGGAAAAGTTCTCTAAATTCAAAATGAATCAACAAATAAGACCACAGAGGGACTCGAACCCTCAATCTTCTGATTCGAAGTCAGACGCCATATCCATTAGGCCATGCGGTCAAACCTTCGCCCAACGTGGGGCTCGAACCCAGGACCGTTGGATTAAGAGTCCAACGCTCTACCGACTGAGCTAGCCGGGCGATGTAAACAGACCGCTCATTTGTTTATACTCTGTTTCCACCACCGTAAAGTATATTTTAATTACCAGTACATTTAGTTATAATTATTAATTAAAAATTTGACGAAATGTTTATTTCACCTTTTAAGTTAATCCTTATAAGTGCTGGCGACCTATCTGCCAAAAATAACTTGATTCAATATATGTTGCATTAAATAAAAACGAATTTGATCGGGTCTTTAATATAGTGCAATTTACAATAGACTGGTTTAACATGAAAGACATTTGGATTTTAATTTAACTGTTAATAGTTGTACAATGGGAAGTGATTGATAATGAAAAGATTTCGTTTTAACATATATTTGCTTGGTGCTGATTTCAAAAAATGTTTCCCCCCGGGCTCGAACCGGGGACCTTTCGCGTGTTAGGCGAACGTGATAACCGCTACACTACGGAAACGAAACACGTTGGTGTTCTGTTAACGTATGTTACTTAGTTTCCTTTATACACCGAAGCAAAGATATTTACCGAGAGGTCGCTTGAAAAACTTACATCCCAACCACGATAGATCCAGCTAACAACGGCATGAAAATCTTTTTTGAGAAATTATAATTTCACCATGAATTAACATTTCAAAAAACATTCGTATGTTAAATCTATCCTTATTTAAATTATTATATTTAAATATAAAAATGTCTCGATCTAGATGTAAGTTAAAGTCGACATTTAGACTTCATCCCATTAAATGCGTTGACGATTTATTCTACTTCATCTTTTACTTGGGAAAATTTCTCTAAATTCAAAATGAATCAACAAATAACACCAAAGAGGGACTCGAACCCTCAATCTTCTGATTCGAAGTCAGACGCCATATCCATTAGGCCATGCGGTCAAACCTTCGCCCAACGTGGGGCTCGAACCCAGGACCGTTGGATTAAGAGTCCAACGCTCTACCGACTGAGCTAGCCGGGCGATGTAAACAGACCACTCATTTGTTTATACTCTGTTTCCACCACCGTAAAGTATATTTTAATTACCATACATTTAGTTATAATTATTAATTAAAAATTTGACGAAATGTTTATTTCACCTTTTAAGGTAATCCTTATAAGTGCTGGCGACCTATCTGCCAAAAATAACTTGATTCAATATATGTTGCATTAAATAAAAACGAATTTGATCGGGTCTTTAATATAGTGCAATTTACAATAGACTGGTTTAACATGAAAGACATTTGGATTTTAATTTAACTGTTAATAGTTGTACAATGGAAAGTGATTGATAATGAAAAGATTTCGTTTTAACATATATTTGCTTGGTGCTGATTTCAAAAAATGTTTCCGCCCGGGCTCGAACCGGGGACCTTTCGCGTGTTAGGCGAACGTGATAACCGCTACACTACGGAAACGAAACACATTGGTGTTCTGTTAACGTATGTTACTTAGTTTCTTTTATACACCGAAGCAAAGATATTTCCCGAGAGGTCGCTTGAAAAACTTACATACCAACCACGATAGATCCAGCTAACAACGACATGAAAAGCTTTTTTGAGAAATTATAATTTCACCATGAATCGACATTTCAAAAAACATTCGTATGTTAAATCTATCTTCATTTAAATTATTATATTTAAATATAAAAATGTCTCGATCTAGATGTAAGTTAAAGTCGACATTTAGACTTCATCCCATCAAATGCGTTGACGATTTATTCTACTTCATCTTTTACTTGGGAAAAGTTCTCTAAATTCAAAATGAATCAACAAATAAGACCACAGAGGGACTCGAACCCTCAATCTTCTGATTCGAAGTCAGACGCCATATCCATTAGGCCATGCGGTCAAACCTTCGCCCAACGTGGGGCTCGAACCCACGACCGTTGGATTAAGAGTCCAACGCTCTACCGACTGAGCTAGCCGGGCGATGTAAACAGACCGCTCATTTGTTTATACTCTGTTTCCACCACCGTAAAGTATATTTTAATTACCATACATTTAGTTATAATTATTAATTAAAAATTTGACGAAATGTTTATTTCACCTTTTAAGGTAATCCTTATAAGTGCTGGCGACCTATCTGCCAAAAATAACTTGATTCAATATATGTTGCATTAAATAAAAACGAATTTGATCGGGTCTTTAATATAGTGCAATTTACAATAGACTGGTTTAACATGAAAGACATTTGGATTTTAATTTAACTGTTAATAGTTGTACAATGGGAAGTAATTGATAATGAAAAGATTTCGTTTTAACATATATTTGCTTGGTGCTGATTTCAAAAAATGTTTCCGCCCGGGCTCGAACCGGGGACCTTTCGCGTGTTAGGCGAACGTGATAACCGCTACACTACGGAAACAAAACACGTTGGTGTTCTGTTAACGTATGTTACTTAGTTTCTTTTATACACCGAAGCAAAGATATTTCCCGAGAGGTCGCTTGAAAAACTTACATACCAACCACGATAGATCCAGCTAACAACGGCATGAAAATCTTTTTTGAGAAATTATAATTTCACCATGAATCAACATTTCAAAAAACATTCGTATGTTAAATCTATCTTCATTTAAATTATTATATTTAAATATAAAAATGTCTCGATCTAGATGTAAGTTAAAGTCGACATTTAGACTTCATCCCATTAAATGAGTTGACGATTTATTCTACTTCATCTTTTACTTGAGAAAATTTCTCTAAATTCAAAATGAATCAACAAATAAGACCACAGAGGGACTCGAACCCTCAATCTTCTGATTCGAAGTCAGACGCCATATCCATTAGGCCATGCGGTCAAACCTTCGCCCAACGTGGGGCTCGAACCCACGACCGTTGGATTAAGAGTCCAACGCTATACCGACTGAGCTAGCCGGGCGATGTAAACAAACCGCTCATTTGTTTATACTCTGTTTCCACCACCGTAAAGTATATTTTAATTACCATACATTTAGTTATAATTATTAATTAAAAATTTGACGAAATGTTTATTTCACTTTTTAAGGTAATCCTTATAAGTGCTGGCGACCTATCTGCCAAAAATAACTTGATTCAATATATGTTGCATTAAATAAAAACGAATTTGATCGGGTCTTTAATATAGTGCAATTTACAATAGACTGGTTTAACATGAAAGACATATGGATTTTAATTTAACTGTTAATAGTTGTACAATGGAAAGTGATTGATAATGAAAAGATTTCGTTTTAACATATATTTGCTTGGTGCTGATTTCAAAAAATGTTTCCGCCCGGGCTCGAACCGGGGAACTTTCGCGTGTTAGGCGAACGTGATAACCGCTACACTACGGAAACGAAACACATTGGTGTTCTGTTAACGTATGTTACTTAGTTTCTTTTATACACCGAAGCAAAGATATTTCCCGAGAGATCGCTTGAAAAACTTACATACCAACCACGATAGATCCAGCTAACAACGACATGAAAAGCTTTTTTGAGAAATTATAATTTCACCATGAATCAACATTTCAAAAAACATTCGTATGGAATTCCAC
>AACT01035846.1:0-11790 GCA_000149265.1 Ciona savignyi | reverse complement strand
CTCGTGCACACAATCGCCACTGTGGCACATGGAACCGAAATTCACCACACACCAAATGCACTTGACATTTAACACGTTAATTTCGCGTTTTACTCTAACTTTAATATTGTTCAGTTGCACCCAGTTGTGAAATGAAAAATATATTTAACGGACATACCATTTGTTGTTGGAAATACGTTACTCTTTTATAAGTTTTATATATAGTAGTCGTCGTGGCCGAGTGGTTAAGGCGACAGACTAGAAATCTGTTGGGCTCTGCCCGCACAGGTTCGAATCCTGTCGGCGACGTTAACTGAGAATTTTTAGATAAATTTCTTTACAAATTAGTGATTAACTTCGATAATTTGACGCATTAATTTAAATTGGTATTAGTTATTACACATTAAACAAAATTTAGTTGCTATTTGCATTTGCGGAGAATCGCATACGTCTTTTCCGCCAGGTACTTGAAGATCTCGCTAATGAAACCACTATGCAAAATAAATCTTTACCCTATCGTACAATCGTCAACTGGATATATCAAAATCAAAAACCGATACGCAGTGTCGTCGTGGCCGAGTGGTTAAGGCGACAGACTTGAAATCTGTTGGGATCTGCCTGCACAGGTTCGAATCCTGTCGGCGACGTAATCCTGTTTTTAATTTTTTGTGCAGGCTGTAGTAAATCTGCAATTTGACATTGCATTTAAAGTTTCATTTCGATTTCTTTGCAAAAATACAGTGGTCAGAAATATTAACCGAGCAAACGCGTGGCAACCAAGGATTCTGAACCGAATCCAAATAAAAAGCATTTCCTACACCGGGAATCGAACCCGGGCCGCCTGGGTGAAAGCCAGGAATCCTAACCACTAGACCATGTAGGAGATATGTCTAATGAAATTTATTATGCGACTATTGTTTAGGATCATCACACGGATAGATTCTAAATTAAATTCATCGCACCTACGGTGTATACCTGGTCTTATCATATTAAGATATACCACGATCAACAAGTGGTGAAGGTTTCGTTGTTCAGTTCCTAAGGCCTATTTTAATGCGTGCACACAATCTCCACTGCGGCACATGGAACCGAAATTCACCACACACCAAATGCACTTGACATTTAACACGTTAATTTCGCGTTTTACTCTAACTTTAATATTGTTCAGTTGCACACATTTGTGAAATGAAAAATATATTTAACGGACATACCATTTGATGTTGGAAATACGTTACTCTTTTATAAGTTATATGTTTAGTAGTCGTCGTGGCCGAGTGGTTAAGGCGACAGACTAGAAATATGTTGGGCTCTGCCCGCACAGTTTCAAATCCTGTCGGCGACGTTAACTGAGAATTTTTAGATAAACTTCTTTCCAAATTAGTGATCAACTTCGATAATTTGACGCATTAATTTAAATTGGTATTAGTTATTACACATTAAACAAAATTTAGTTGCTGATTGCATTTGCGGAGAATCGCATACGTCTTTTCCGCCAGGTACTTGAAGATCTCGCTAATGAAACCACTATGCAAAAATAAATCTTTACCCTATCGTACAATCGTCAACTGGATATATCAAAACCAAAATTCGATACGCAGTGTCGTCGTGGCCGAGTGGTTAAGGCGACAGACTTGAAATCTGTTGGGCTCTGCCCGCACAGGTTCGAATCCTGTCGGCGACGTAATCCTGTTTTTAATTTTTTGTGCAGGCCGTAGTAAATCTGCAATTTGACATTGCATTTAAAGTTTCATTTCGATTTCTTTGCAAAAATACAGCGGTCAGAAATATTAACCGAGCAAACGCGTGACAACCAAGGATTCTGAACCGAATCCAAATAAAAACCATTTCCTACACCGGGAATCGAACCCGGGCCGCCTGGGTGAAAGCCAGGAATCCTAACCACTAGACCATGTAGGAGATATGTCTAATGAAATTTATTATGCGACTATTGTTTAGGATCATCACACGGATAGATTCTAAATTAACTTCATCGCACCTACGGTGTCTACCTGGTCTTATCATATTAAGATATACCACGATCAACAAGTGGTGAAGGTTTTGTTGTTCAGTTCCTAAGGCCTATTTTAACTCGTGCACACAATCGCCACTGTGGCACATGGAACCGAAATTCACCACACACCAAATGCACTTGACATTTAACACGGTAATTTCGCGTTTTACTCTGACTTTAATATTGTTCAGTTGCACCCCAGTTGTTAAATGAAAAATATATTTAACGGACATACCATTGTGTTGTTGGAAATACGTTACTCTTTTATAAGTTTTATATATAGTAGTCGTCGTGGCCGACTGGTAAAGGCGACAGACTAGAAATCTGTTGGGCTCTGCCCGCACAGGTTCGAATCCTGTCGGCGACGTTAACTGAGAATTTTTAGATAAACTTCTTTCCAAATAAGTGATCAACTTCGATAATTTGACGCATTAATTTAAATTGGTATTAGTTATTACACATTAAACAAAATTTAGTTGCTGATTGCATTTGAGGAGAATCGCATACGTCTTTTCCGCCAGGTACTTGAAGATCTCGCTAATGAAACCACTATGCAAAATAAATCTTTACCCTATCGTACAATCGTCAACTGGATATATCAAAATCAAAAATCGATACGCAGTGTCGTCGTGACCGAGTGGTTAAGGCGACAGACTTGAAATCTGTTGGGATCTGCCCGCACAGGTTCGAATCCTGTCGGCGACGTAATCCTGTTTTTAATTTTTTGTGCAGGCCGTAGTAAATCTGCAATTTGACATTGCATTTAAAGTTTCATTTCGATTTTTTTGCAAAAATATAGTGGTCAGAAATATTAAGCGAGCAAACGCGTGGCAACCAAGGATTTTGGACCGAATCCAAAAAAATAGCATTTCCTACACCGGTAATCGAACCCGGGCCGCCTGGGTGAAAGCCAGGAATCCTAACCACTAGACCATGTAGGAGATATGTGTAATGAAATCTATTATGCGACTATTGTTTAGGATCATCACACGGATAGATTTTAAATTAACTTCATCGCACCCTACGGTGTCTACCTGGTCTTATCATATTAAGATATACCACGATCAACAAGTGGTGAAGGTTTCGTTGTTCAGTTCCTAAGGCCTATTTTAACGCGTGCACACAATCGCCACTGTGGCATATAGAACCGAAATTCACCACACACCAAATGCACTTGACATTTAACACGTTAATTTCGCGTTTTACTCTAACTTTAATATTGTTCAGTTGCACCCAGTTGTGAAATGAAAAATATATTTAACGGACATACCATTTGTTGTTGGAAATACGTTACTCTTTTATAAGTTTTATATATAGTAGTCGTCGTGGCCGAGTGGTTAAGGCGACAGACTAGAAATCTGTTGGGCTCTGCCCGCACAGGTTCGAATCCTGTCGGCGACGTTAACTGAGAATTTTTAGATAAATTTCTTTACAAATTAGTGATTAACTTCGATAATTTGACGCATTAATTTAAATTGGTATTAGTTATTACACATTAAACAAAATTTAGTTGCTATTTGCATTTGCGGAGAATCGCATACGTCTTTTCCGCCAGGTACTTGAAGATCTCGCTAATGAAACCACTATGCAAAATAAATCTTTACCCTATCGTACAATCGTCAACTGGATATATCAAAATCAAAAATCGATACGCAGTGTCGTCGTGGCCGAGTGGTTAAGGCGACAGACTTGAAATCTGTTGGGATCTGCCCGCACAGGTTCGAATCCTGTCGGCGACGTAATCCTGTTTTTAATTTTTTGTGCAGGCCGTAGTAAATCTGCAATTTGACATTGCATTTAAAGTTTCATTTCGATTTCTTTGCAAAAATACAGTGGTCAGAAATATTAACCGAGCAAACGCGTGGCAACCAAGGATTCTGAACCGAATCCAAATAAAAACCATTTCCTACACCGGGAATCGAACCCGGGCCGCCTGGGTGAAAGCCAGGAATCCTAACCACTAGACCATGTAGGAGATATGTCTAATGACATTTATTATGCGACTATTGTTTTGGATCATCACACGGATAGATTCTAAATTAACATCATCGCACCTACGGTGTCTACCTGGTCTTATCATATTAAGATATACCACGATCAACTAGTGGTGAAGGTTTCGTTGTTCAGTTCCTAAGGCCTATTTGAACGCGTGCACACAATCGCCACTGTGGCACATGGAACCGAAATTCACCACACACCAAATGCACTTGACATTTAACACGTTAATTTCGCGTTTTACTCTAACTTTAATATTGTTCAGTTGCACCCAGTTTTGAAATGAAAAATATATTTAACGGACATACCATTTGTTGTTGGAAATACGTTACTCTTTTATAAGTTTTATATATAGTAGTCGTCGTGGCCGAGTGGTTAAGGCGACAGACTAGAAATCTGTTGGGCTCTGCCCGCACAGGTTCGAATCCTGTCGGCGACGTTAACTGAGAATTTTTAGATAAATTTCTTTACAAATTAGTGATTAACTTCGATAATTTGACGCATTATTTAAATTGGTATTAGTTATTACACATTAAACAAAATTTAGTTGCTATTTGCATTTGCGGAGAATCGCATACGTCTTTTCCGCCAGGTACTTGAAGATCTCGCTAATGAAACCACTATGCAAAATAAATCTTTACCCTATCGTACAATCGTCAACAGGATATATCAAAACCAAAATTCGATACGCAGTGTCGTCGTGGCCGAGTGGTTAAGGCGACAGAGAATCAAAAACAGGTTCGAATCCTGTCGGCGACGTAATCCTGTTTTTAATTTTTTGTGCAGGCCGTAGTAAATCTGCAATTTGACATTGCATTTAAAGTTTCATTTCGATTTCTTTGCAAAAATACAGTGGTCAGAAATATTAACCGAGCAAACGCGTGGCAACCAAGGATTCTGAACCGAATCCAAATAAAAACCATTTCCTACACCGGGAATCGAACCCGGGCCGCCTGGGTGAAAGCCAGGAATCCTAACCACTAGACCATGTAGGAGATATGTCTAATGAAATTTATTATGCGACTATTGTTTAGGATCATCACACGGATAGATTCTAAATTAACTTTATCGCACCTACGGTGTCTACCTGGTCTTATCATATTAAGATATACCACGATCAACAAGTGGTGAAGGTTTCGTTGTTCAGTTCCTAAGGCCTATTTTAACGCGTGCACACAATCGCCACTGTGGCACATGGAACCGAAATTCACCACACACCAAATGCACTTGACATTTAACACGTTAATTTCGCGTTTTACTCTAACTTTAATATTGTTCAGTTGCACCCAGTTGTGAAATGAAAAATATATTTAACGGACATACCATTTGTTGTTGGAAATACGTTACTCTTTTATAAGTTTTATATATAGGAGTCGTCGTGGCCGAGTGGTTAAGGCGACAGACTAAAAATCTGTTGGGCTCTGCCCGCACAGGTTCGAATCCTGTCGGCGACGTTAACTGAGAATTTTTAGATAAATTTCTTTCCAAATTAGTGATTAACTTCGATAATTTGACGCATTAATTTAAATTGGTATTAGTTATTACACATTAAACACAATTTAGTTGCTATTTGCATTTGCGGAGAATCGCATACGTCTTTTCCGCCAGGTACTTGAAGATCTCGCAAATGAAACCACTATGCAAAATAAATCTTTACCCTATCGTACAATCGTCAACTGGATATATCAAAATCAAAAATCGATACGCAGTGTCGTCGTGGCCTAGTGGTTAAGGCGACAGACTTGAAATCTGTTGGGATCTGCCCGCACAGGTTCGAATCCTGTCGGCGACGTAATCCTGTTTTTAATTTTTTGTGCAGGCCGTAGTAAATCTGCAATTTGACATTGCATTTAAAGTTTCATTTCGATTTTTTTGCAAAAATATAGTGGTCAGAAATATTAAGCGAGCAAACGCGTGGCAACCAAGGATTCTGGACCGAAACCTAATAAAAAGCATTTCCTACACCGTAAATCGAACCCGGGCCGCCTGGGTGAAAGCCAGGAATCCTAACCACTAGACCATGTAGGAGATATGTCTAATGAAATTTATTATGCGACTATTGTTTAGGATCATCACACGGATAGATTCTAAATAAACTTCATCGCACCTACGGTGTCTACCTGGTCTTATCATATTAAGATATACCACGATCAACAAGTGGTGAAGGTTTCGTTGTTCAGTTCCTAAGGCCTATTTTAACGCGTGCACACAATCGCCACTGTGGCACATAGAACCGAAATTCACCACACACCAAATGCACTTGACATTTAACACGTTAATTGCGCGTTTTACTCTAACTTTAATATTGTTCAGTTCCCCCCAGTTGTGAAATGAAAAATATATTTAACGGACACACCATTTGTTGTTGGAAATACGTTACTCTTTTATAAGTTTTATATATAGTAGTCGTCGTGGCCGAGTGGTTAAGGCGTCAGACTAGAAATCTGTTGGGCTCTGCCCGCACAGGTTCTAATCCTGTCGGCGACGTTAACTGAGAAATTTTAGATAAACTTCTTTCCAAATTAGTGATTAACTTCGATAATTTGACGCATTAATTTAAATTGGTATTAGTTATTACACATTAAACAAAATTTAGTTGCTGATTGCATTTGCGGAGAATCGCATACGTTTTTTCCGCCAGGTACTTGAAGATCTCGCTAATGAAACCACGAGGCAAAATAAATCTTTACCCTATCGTACAATCGTCAACTGGATATATCAAAATCAAAAATCGATACGCAGTGTCGTCGTGGCCGAGTGGTTAAGGCGACAGACTTGAAATATGTTGGGATCTGCCCGCACAGGTTCGAATCCTGTCGGCGACGTTAACTGAGAATTTTTAGATAAACTTCTTTCCAAATTAGTGATCAACTTCGATAATTTGACGCATTAATTTAAATTGGTATTAGTTATTACACATTAAACAAAATTTAGTTGTTGATTGCATTTGAGGAGAATCGCATACGTCTTTTCCGCCAGGTACTTGAAGATCTCGCTAATGAAACCACTATGCAAAATAAATCTTTACCCTATCGTACAATCGTCAACTGGATATATCAAAACCAAAAATCGATACGCAGTGTCGTCGTGGCCGAGTGGTTAAGGCGGCATACTTGAAATCTGTTGGGCTCTGCCCGCACAGGTTCGAATCCTGTCGGCGACGTAATCCTGTTTTTAATTTTTTGTGCAGGCCGTAGTAAATCTGCAATTTGACATTGCATTTAAAGTTTCATTTCGATTTCTTTGCAAAAATACAGCGGTCAGAAATATTAACCGAGCAAACGCGTGGCAACCAAGGATTCTGAACCGAATCCAAATAAAAACCATTTCCTACACCGGGAATCGAACCCGGGCCGCCTGGGTGAAAGCCAGGAATCCTAACCACTAGACCATGTAGGAGATGTGTCTAATGAAATTTATTATGCGACTATTGTTTAGGATCATCACACGGATAGATTCTAAATTAACTTCATCGCACCTACGGTGTCTACCTGGTCTTATCATATTAAGATATACCACGATCAACAAGTGGTGAAGGTTTCGTTGTTCCGTTCCTATATATTTAACGAACAAAAATATATTTAATGGACATACCATTTGTTGTTGGAAATACATTACTCTTTTATAAGTTAGGGCTATATATTTAGTAGTCGTCGTGGCCGAGTGGTTAAGGCGACAGACTAGAAATCTGTTGGGCTCTGCCCGCACAGGTTCGAATCCTGTCGGCGACGTAATCCTGTTTTTAATTTTTTGTGCAGGCCGTAGTAAATCTGCAATTTGACATTACATTTAAAGTTTCATTTCGATTTCTTTGAAAAAATACAGTGGTCAGAAATATTAACCGAGCAAACGCGTGGCAACCAAGGATTCTGAACCGAATCCAAATAAAAAACACTTCCTTCACCGGGAATCGAACCCGGGCCGCCTGGGTGAAAGCCAGGAATCCTAACCACTAGACCATGTAGGAGATATGTCTAATGAAATTTATTATGCGACTATTGTTTAGGATCATCACACGGATAGATTCTAAATTAACTTCATCGCACCTACGGTGTCTACCTGGTCTTATCATATTAAGATATACCACGATCAACAAGTGGTGAAGGGTTTCGTTGTTCAGTTCCTAAGGCCTATTTTAACGCGTGCACACAATCGCCACTGGTGGCACATGGAACCGACAATTCACTCACACACCAAAATGCACTTGACATTTAACACGTTAATTTCGCGTTTTACTCTAACTTTAATATTGTTCAGTTGCACCCAGTTGTGAAATGAAAAATATATTTAACGGACATACCATTTGTTGTTGGAAATACGTTACTCTTTTATAAGTTTTATATATAGGAGTCGTCGTGGCCGAGTGGTTAAGGCGACAGACTAGAAATCTGTTGGGCTCTGCCCGCACAGGTTCGAATCCTGTCGGCGACGTTAACTGAGAATTTTTAGATAAATTTCTTTCCAAATTAGTGATTAACTTCGATAATTTGACGCATTAATTTAAATTGGTATTAGTTATTACACATTAAACACAATTTAGTTGCTATTTGCATTTGCGGAGAATCGCATACGTCTTTTCCGCCAGGTACTTGAAGATCTCGCAAATGAAACCACTATGCAAAATAAATCTTTACCCTATCGTACAATCGTCAACTGGATATATCAAAATCAAAAATCGATACGCAGTGTCGTCGTGGCCTAGTGGTTAAGGCGACAGACTTGAAATCTGTTGGGATCTGCCCGCACAGGTTCGAATCCTGTCGGCGACGTAATCCTGTTTTTAATTTTTTGTGCAGGCCGTAGTAAATCTGCAATTTGACATTGCATTTAAAGTTTCATTTCGATTTTTTTGCAAAAATATAGTGGTCAGAAATATTAAGCGAGCAAACGCGTGGCAACCAAGGATTCTGGACCGAAACCTAATAAAAAGCATTTCCTACACCGTAAATCGAACCCGGGCCGCCTGGGTGAAAGCCAGGAATCCTAACCACTAGACCATGTAGGAGATATGTCTAATGAAATTTATTATGCGACTATTGTTTAGGATCATCACACGGATAGATTCTAAATTAACTTCATCGCACCTACGGTGCTCTCACCTGGTCTTATCATATTAAGATATACCACGATCAACAAGTGGTGAAGGTTTCGTTGTTCAGTTCCTAAGGCCTATTTTAACGCGTGCACACAATCGCCACTGTGGCACATAGAACCGAAATTCACCACACACCAAATGCACTTGACATTTAACACGTTAATTGCGCGTTTTACTCTAACTTTAATATTGTTCAGTTCCCCCCAGTTGTGAAATGAAAAATATATTTAACGGACACACCATTTGTTGTTGGAAATACGTTACTCTTTTATAAGTTTTATATATAGTAGTCGTCGTGGCCGAGTGGTTAAGGCGTCAGACTAGAAATCTGTTGGGCTCTGCCCGCACAGGTTCTAATCCTGTCGGCGACGTTAACTGAGAAATTTTAGATAAACTTCTTTCCAAATTAGTGATTAACTTCGATAATTTGACGCATTAATTTAAATTGGTATTAGTTATTACACATTAAACAAAATTTAGTTGCTGATTGCATTTGCGGAGAATCGCATACGTTTTTTCCGCCAGGTACTTGAAGATCTCGCTAATGAAACCACGAGGCAAAATAAATCTTTACCCTATCGTACAATCGTCAACTGGATATATCAAAATCAAAAATCGATACGCAGTGTCGTCGTGGCCGAGTGGTTAAGGCGACAGACTTGAAATATGTTGGGATCTGCCCGCACAGGTTCGAATCCTGTCGGCGACGTTAACTGAGAATTTTTAGATAAACATCTTTCCAAATTAGTGATCAACTTCGATAATTTGACGCATTAATTTAAATTGGTATTAGTTATTACACATTAAACAAAATTTAGTTGTTGATTGCATTTGAGGAGAATCGCATACGTCTTTTCCGCCAGGTACTTGAAGATCTGGCTAATGAAACCACTATGCAAAATAAATCTTTACCCTATCGTACAATCGTCAACTGGATATATCAAAACCAAAAATCGATACGCAGTGTCGTCGTGGCCGAGTGGTTAAGGCGGCATACTTGAAATCTGTTGGGCTCTGCCCGCACAGGTTCGAATCCTGTCGGCGACGTAATCCTGTTTTTAATTTTTTGTGCAGGCCGTAGTAAATCTGCAATTTGACATTGCATTTAAAGTTTCATTTCGATTTCTTTGCAAAAATACAGCGGTCAGAAATATTAACCGAGCAAACGCGTGGCAACCAAGGATTCTGAACCGAATCCAAATAAAAACCATTTCCTACACCGGGAATCGAACCCGGGCCGCCTGGGTGAAAGCCAGGAATCCTAACCACTAGACCATGTAGGAGATGTGTCTAATGAAATTTATTATGCGACTATTGTTTAGGATCATCACACGGATAGATTCTAAATTAACTTCATCGCACCTACGGTGTCTACCTGGTCTTATCATATTAAGATATACCACGATCAACAAGTGGTGAAGGTTTCGTTGTTCCGTTCCTATATATTTAACGAACAAAAATATATTTAATGGACATACCATTTGTTGTTGGAAATACATTACTCTTATATAAGTTAGGGCTATATATTTAGTAGTCGTCGTGGCCGAGTGGTTAAGGCGACAGACTAGAAATCTGTTGGGCTCTGCCCGCACAGGTTCGAATCCTGTCGGCGACGTAATCCTGTTTTTAATTTTTTGTGCAGGCCGTAGTAAATCTGCAATTTGACATTACATTTAAAGTTTCATTTCGATTTCTTTGAAAAAATACAGTGGTCAGAAATATTAACCGAGCAAACGCGTGGCAACCAAGGATTCTGAACCGAATCCAAATAAAAAACACTTCCTTCACCGGGAATCGAACCCGGGCCGCCTGGGTGAAAGCCAGGAATCCTAACCACTAGACCATGTAGGAGATATGTCTAATGAAATTTATTATGCGACTATTGTTTAGGATCATCACACGGATAGATTCTAAATTAACTTCATCGCACCTACGGTGTCTACCTGGTCTTATCATATTAAGATATACCACGATCAACAAGTGGTGAAGGTTTCGTTGTTCAGTTCCTAAGGCCTATTTTAACGCGTGCACACAATCGCCACTGTGGCACATGGAACCGAAATTCACCACACACCAAATGCACTTGACATTTAACACGTTAATTTCGCGTTTTACTCTGACTTTAATATTGTTCAGTTGCACCCAGTTGTTAAATGAAAAATATATTTAACGGACATACCATTTGTTGTTGGAAATACGTTACTCTTTTATAAGTTTTAAATACAGTTGTCGTCGTGGCGGAGTGGTTAAGGCGACAGACTAGAAATCTGTTGGGCTCTGCCCGCACAGGTTCGAATCCTGTCGGCGACGTTAACTGAGAATTTTTAGATAAACTTCTTTCCAAATTAGTAATCAACTTCGATAATTTGACGCATTAATTTAAATTGGTATTAGTTATTACACATTAAACAAAATTTAGTTGTTGATTGCATTTGAGGAGAATCGCATACGTCTTTTCCGCCAGGTACTTGAAGATCTGGCTAATGAAACCACTATGCAAAATAAATCTTTACCCTATCGTACAATCGTCAACTGGATATATCAAAACCAAAAATCGATACGCAGTGTCGTCGTGGCCGAGTGGTTAAGGCGGCATACTTGAAATCTGTTGGGCTCTGCCCGCACAGGTTCGAATCCTGTCGGCGACGTAATCCTGTTTTTAATTTTTGGCAGGCCGTAGTAAATCTGCAATTTGACATGCATTTAAAGT
>AACT01035354.1:0-53125 GCA_000149265.1 Ciona savignyi | reverse complement strand
TTTGAAGGAAAATTTAATGACACTTCACCCCTATTTTAAATTTTTCTGAAAGATATGTCGCTTAAAACCAGGGAAATCTATTGCTGGAACTGCACCAAATAGAATGTTTTTACTGGATTCAGACGAAGCCCTTCATATTTCATCAGGCTTCATGGCTTAATGGAAAACGACTTCTAGTAAATTGGACATCCCGATCGATCCCAAGTGATACCGTATATCTTAACTCTTTGGTGGTTAACGTATTAGCTCGACCGCAAACTCGTAGAAAACAAATTTTTGACATCCTAAGAAAATTCCTATATTTAAAAGGATATATAGTCAACCCATTTTGTCTTGAACATCAAATATAAATCGTCCCTGGCTGGGCTTGAACCAGCAACCTTTCGGTTAACAGCCGAACGCGCTAACCAATTGCGCCACAGAGACATCTAGAACCGAAATTTGGGAGGCGCTATTGGAACGGCACTAAATATAATGTTTTTACTGGTTTTAGACGAAGCGCTTCATATTTCATCGGGCTTCATGGCTTATTGGAAAACGACTTCTAAGAAATTGGACATTCCGATCGATCGCAAGTGATATCTTATATCTTAACCCTTTTGTGGTTAACGTATTAGCTTGACCGCAAACTCGTAGAAAATAAATGTTTGACTTCCTAAAAAAATTCCTATATTCAAAAGGAAATGTAGTCAAACCATATTGTCTTAAACATCAAAGTTAAATCGTCCCTGGCTGGGCTTGAACCAGCAACCTTTCGGTTAACAGCCGAACGCGCTAACCAATTGCGCCACAGAGACATCTACATCCATAATTTGGGAGACGCTATTGTAACGTGTTTTAAATACTTTATATTTTCGGCGAAGATGGTTAACTTTATACAAGTGTACCACAATGATGTCTTCAAAATCACATTGTAGTTTTATTTTATACATAGCACCGTTTGATGAGGTCGTTGACCCTTATCCAGCGGAAAATACAATTTTCATGGTTTTTAATAGTTTTGGATTGTTTTAACATCTATTCCACAAAATATAGCTGTAAGGCGCCATGGCTTAGTGGTAAAGCGCCTGTCTTGTAAACAGGAGATCCTGGGTTCGATCCCCAGTGGTGCCTTTAATATTGCCCGTATTAGGATTACTTTAATACATTTGGGACACAACCGTTAAAAACTGAATTTTCCATTAATAGATGATGGCCACTTAACAGGAAATAACTTTAAAATACTATTTTTTATACAAATGGTAATCGTCCCTTGCTGGATTTGAAGTAGTAACCTTTCGGTTATCAGCCAAAACAGCTAAGCAATTGCGCCACTGATACTGCTATTTAGATGAAATGTGTGACAACATTGTAAAAAAAGTATATAATTGTCATTGCTTTCAAAACCAGGATATTTTTTTATAAGAATGTCACCAAATAGATTATCTTCGCTGTTTGTAGCTGGTCCGCGCACTGGCTACAACTGGCGCCATGGCTTAGTGGTAAAGCGCCTGTCTAGTAAACAGGAGATCCTGGGTTCGATCCCCAGTGGTGCCTTTAAACAAAAGTATTTTGTGGGTATGTAAATATTATGACATTACAATTTGAAGGAAAATTTAATGACACTTCACCCCTATTTTAAATTTTTCTGAAAGATATGTCGCTTAAAACCAGGGAAATCTATTGCTGGAACTGCACCAAATAGAATGTTTTTACTGGATTCAGACGAAGCCCTTCATATTTCATCAGGCTTCATGGCTTAATGGAAAACGACTTCTAGTAAATTGGACATCCCGATCGATCCCAAGTGATACCTTATATCTTAACTCTTGGGTGGTTAACGTATTAGCTCGACCGCAAACTCGTAGAAAACAAATTTTTGACATCCTAAGAAAATTCCTATATTTAAAAGGATATGTAGTCAACCCATTTTGTCTTGAACATCAAATATAAATCGTCCCTGGCTGGGCTTGAACCAGCAACCTTTCGGTTAACAGCCGAACGCGCTAACCAATTGCGCCACAGAGACATCTAGAACCGAAATTTGGGAGACGCTATTGGAACGGCACTAAATATAATGTTTTTACTGGTTTTAGACGAAGAGCTTCATATTTCATTGGGCTTCATGGCTTATTGGAAAACGACGTCTAAGAAATTGGACATTCCGATAGATCGCAAGGGATATCTTATATCTTAACTATTTTGTGGTTAACGTATTAGCTTTACCGCAAACTCGTAGAAAATAAATTTTTGACTTCCTAAAAAAATTCCTATATTCAAAAGGATATGTAGTCAACCCATATTGTCTTAAACATCAAAGTTAAATCGTCCCTGGCTGGGCTTGAACCAGCAACCTTTCGGTTAACAGCCGAACGCGCTAACCAATTGCGCCACAGAGACATCTACATTCGAAATTTGGGAGACGCTATTGTAACGTTTTTTAAATACTTTATATTTTAGGCGAAGATGGTTAACTTTATACAAGTGTACCACAATGATGTCTTCAAAATCACATTGTAGTTTTATTTTATACATAGCACCGTTTGATGAGGTCGTTGACCCTGATCCAGCGGAAAATACAATTTTCATGGTTTTTAATAGTTTTGGATTGTTTTAACATCTATTCCACAAAATATAGCTGTAAGGCGCCATGGCTTAGTGGTAAGGCGCCTGTCTTGTAAACAGGAGATCCTGGGTTCGATCCCCAGTGGTGCCTTTAATATTGCCCGTATTAGGATTACTTTAATACATTTGGGACACAACCGTTAAAAACTGATTTTGACATTAATAGATGATGGCCACTTAACAGGAAATAACTTTAAAATACTAGTTTTTATACAAATGGTAATCGTCCCTTGCTGGATTTGAAGTAGTAACCTTTCGGTTATCAGCCAAAACAGCTAAGCAATTGCGCCACTGATACTGCTATTTAGATGAAATGTGTGACAACATTGTAAAAAAAGTATATAATTGTCATTGCTTTCAAAACCAGGATATTTTTTTATAAGAATGTCACCAAATAGATTATCTTCGCTGTTTGTAGCTGGTCCGCGCACTGGCTACAACTGGCGCCATGGCTTGGTGGTAAAGCGCCTGTCTAGTAAACAGGAGATCCTGGTTTCGATCCCCAGTGGTGCCTTTAAACAAAAGTATTTTGTGGGTATGTAAATATTATGACATTACAATTTGAAGGAAAATTTAATGACACTTCACCCCTATTTTAAATTTTTCTGAAAGATATGTCGCTTAAAACCAGGGAAATCTATTGCTGGAACTGCACCAAATAGAATGTTTTTACTGGATTCAGACGAAGCCCTTCATATTTCATCAGGCTTCATGGCTTAATGGAAAACGACTTCTAGTAAATTGGACATCCCGATCGATCCCAAGTGATACCTTATATCTTAACTCTTTGGTGGTTAACGTATTAGCTCGACCGCAAACTCGTAGAAAACAAATTTTTGACATCCTAAGAAAATTCCTATATTTAAAAGGATATATAGTCAACCCATTTTGTCTTGAACATCAAATATAAATCGTCCCTGGCTGGGCTTGAACCAGCAACCTTTCGGTTAACAGCCGAACGCGCTAACCAATTGCGCCACAGAGACATCTAGAACCGAAATTTGGGAGGCGCTATTGGAACGGCACTAAATATAATGTTTTTACTGGTTTTAGACGAAGCGCTTCAAATTTCATCGGGCTTCATGGCTTATTGGAAAACGACTTCTAAGAAATTGGACATTCCGATCGATCGCAAGTGATATCTTATATCTTAACCCTTTTGTGGTTAACGTATTAGCTTGACCGCAAACTCGTAAAAAATAAATGTTTGACTTCCTAAAAAAATTCCTATATTCAAAAGGAAATGTAGTCAAACCATATTGTCTTAAACATCGAAGTTAAATCGTCCCTGGCTGGGCTTGAACCAGCAACCTTTCGGTTAACAGCCGAACGCGCTAACCAATTGCGCCACAGAGACATCTACATCCATAATTTGGGAGACGCTATTGTAACGTGTTTTAAATACTTTATATTTTAGGCGAAGATGGTTAACTTTATACAAGTGTACCACAATGATGTCTTCAAAATCACACTGTAGTTTTATTTTATACATAGCACCGTTTGATGAGGTCGTTGACCCTTATCCAGCGGAAAATACAATTTTCATGGTTTTTAATAGTTTTGGATTGTTTTAACATCTATTCCACAAAATATAGCTGTAAGGCGCCATGGCTTAGTGGTAAAGCGCCTGTCTTGTAAACAGGAGATCCTGGGTTCGATCCCCAGTGGTGCCTTTAATATTGCCCGTATTAGGATTACTTTAATACATTTGGGACACAACCGTTAAAAACTGAATTTTCCATTAATAGATGATGGCCACTTAACAGGAAATAACTTTAAAATACTATTTTTTATACAAATGGTAATCGTCCCTTGCTGGATTTGAAGTAGTAACACTTTCGGTTATCAGCCAAAACAGCTAAGCAATTGCGCCACTGATACTGCTATTTAGATGAAATGTGTGACAACATTGTAAAAAAAGTATATAATTGTCATTGCTTTCAAAACCAGGATATTTTTTTATAAGAATGTCACCAAATAGATTATCTTCGCTGTTTGTAGCTGGTCCGCGCACTGGCTACAACTGGCGCCATGGCTTAGTGGTAAAGCGCCTGTCTAGTAAACAGGAGATCCTGGGTTCGATCCCCAGTGGTGCCTTTAAACAAAAGTATTTTGTGGGTATGTAAATATTATGACATTACAATTTGAAGGAAAATTTAATGACACTTCACCCCTATTTTAAATTTTTCTGAAAGATATGTCGCTTAAAACCAGGGAAATCTATGGCTGGAACTGCACCAAATAGAATGTTTTTACTGGATTCAGACGAAGCCCTTCATATTTCATCAGGCTTCATGGCTTAATGGAAAACGACTTCTAGTAAATTGGACATCCCGATCGATCCCAAGTGATACCTTATATCTTAACTCTTTGGTGGTTAACGTATTAGCTCGACCGCAAACTCGTAGAAAACAAATTTTTGACATCCTAAGAAAATTCCTATATTTAAAAGGATATGTAGTCAACCCATTTTGTCTTGAACATCAAATATAAATCGTCCCTGGCTGGGCTTAAACCAGCAACCTTTCGGTTAACAGCCGAACGCGCTAACCAATTGCGCCACAGAAACATCTAGAACCGAAATTTGGGAGACGCTATTGGAACGGCACTAAATATAATGTTTTTACTGGTTTTAGACGAAGAGCTTCATATTTCATTGGGCTTCATGGCTTATTGGAAAACGACGTCTAAGAAATTGGACATTCCGATCGATCGCAAGGGATATCTTATATCTTAACTATTTTGTGGTTAACGTATTAGCTTTACCGCAAACTCGTAGAAAATAAATTTTTGACTTCCTAAAAAAATTCCTATATTCAAAAGGATATGTAGTCAACCCATATTGTCTTAAACATCAAAGTTAAATCGTCCCTGGCTGGGCTTGAACCAGCAACCTTTCGGTTAACAGCCGAACGCGCTAACCAATTGCGCCACAGAGACATCTACATTCGAAATTTGGGAGACGCTATTGTAACGTTTTTTAAATACTTTATATTTTAGGCGAAGATGGTTAACTTTATACAAGTGTACCACAATGATGTCTTCAAAATCACATTGTAGTTTTATTTTATACATAGCACCGTTTGATGAGGTCGTAGACCCTGATCCAGCGGAAAACACAATTTTCATGGTTTTTAATAGTTTTGGATTGTTTTAACATCTATTCCACAAAATATAGCTGTAAGGCGCCATGGCTTAGTGGTAAAGCGCCTGTCTTATAAACAGGAGATCTTGGGTTCGATCTCCAGTGGTGCCTTTATTATTGCCCGTATTAGGATTACTTTAATACATTTGGGACACAACCGTTAAAAACTGATTTTGACATTAATAGATGATGGCCACTTAACAGGAAATAACTTTAAAATACTATTTTTTATACAAATGGTAATCGTCCCTTGCTGGATTTGAAGTAGTAACCTTTCGGTTATCAGCCAAAACAGCTAAGCAATTGCGCCACTGATACTGCTATTTAGATGAAATGTGTGACAACATTGTAAAAAAAGTATATAATTGTCATTGCTTTCAAAACCAGGATATTTTTTTATAAGAATGTCACCAAATAGATTATCTTCGCTGTTTGTAGCTGGTCCGCGCACTGATAACAGCTGGCGCCATGGCTTAGTGGTAAAGCGCCTGTCTAGTAAACAGGAGATCCTGGGTTCGATCCCCAGTGGAGCCTTTAAACAAATGTAAATATCATGACATTACCATTTGAAGGAAAATTTAATGACACTTCACCCCCATTTTAAATTTTTCTGAAATATATGTCGCTTAAAACCAGGGAAATCTATTGTTGGAACGGCACCAAATAGAATGTTTTTACTGGATTCAGACGAAGCCCTTCATATTTCATCAGGCTTCATGGCTTAATGGAAAACGACTTCTAGTAAATTGGACATCCCGATCGATCCCAAGTGATACCTTATATCTTAACTCTTTGGTGGTTAACGTATTAGCTCGACCGCAAACTCGTAGAAAACAAATTTTTGACATCCTAAGAAAATTCCTATATTTAAAAGGATATGTAGTCAACCCATTTTGTCTTGAACATCAAATATAAATCGTCCCTGGCTGGGCTTGAACCAGCAACCTTTCGGTTAACAGCCGAACGCGCTAACCAATTGCGCCACAGAGACATCTAGAACCGAAATTTGGGAGACGCTATTGGAACGGCACTAAATATAATGTTTTTACTGGTTTTAGTCGAAGCGCTTCATATTTCATCGGGCTTCATGGCTTATTGGAAAACGACTTCTAAGAAATTGGACATTCCGATCGATCGCAAGTGATATCTTATATCTTAACCCTTTTGTGGTTAACGTATTAGCTTGACCGCAAACTCGTAGAAAATAAATGTTTGACTTCCTAAAAAAATTCCTATATTCAAAAGGAAATGTAGTCAAACCATATTGTCTTAAACATCAAAGTTAAATCGTCCCTGGCTGGGCTTGAACCTGCAACCTTTCGGTTAACAGCCGAACGCGCTAACCAATTGCGCCACAGAGATATCTACATTCATAATTTGGGAGACGCTATTGTAACGTGTTTTAAATACTTTATATTTTCGGCGAAGATGGTTAACTTTATACAAGTGTACCACAATGATGTCTTCAAAATCACATTGTAGTTTTATTTTATACATAGCACCGTTTGATGAGGTCGTTGACCCTTATCCAGCGGAAAATACAATTTTCATGGTTTTTAATAGTTTTGGATTGTTTTAACATCTATTCCACAAAATATAGCTGTAAGGCGCCATGGCTTAGTGGTAAAGCGCCTGTCTTGTAAACAGGAGATCCCGGTTTCGATCCCCAGTGGTGCCTTTAATATTACCCGTATTAGGATTACTTTAATACATTTGGGACACAACCGTTAAAAACTGAATTTACCATTAATAGATGATGGCCATTTAACAGGAAATAACTTTAAAATACTATTTTTTATACAAATGGTAATCGTCCCTTGCTGGATTTGAAGTAGTAACCTTTCGGTTATCAGCCAAAACAGCTAAGCAATTGCGCCACTGATACTGCTATTTAGATGAAATGTGTGACAACATTGTAAAAAAAGTATATAATTGTCATTGCTTTCAAAACCAGGATATTTTTTTATAAGAATGTCACCAAATAGATTATCTTCGCTGTTTGTAGCTGGTCCGCGCACTGATAACAGCTGGCGCCATGGCTTAGTGGTAAAGCGCCTGTCTAGTAAACAGGAGATCCTGGGTTCGATCCCCAGTGGTGCCTTTAAACAAATGTAAATATCATGACATTACCATTTGAAGGAAAATTTAATGACACTTCACCCCCATTTTAAATTTTTCTGAAATATATGTCGCTTAAAACCAGGGAAATCTATTGTTGGAACGGCACCAAATAGAATGTTTTTACTGGATTTAGACGAAGCCCTTTATATTTCATCAGGCTTCATGGCTTAATGGAAAACGACTTCTACTAAATTGGACATCCCGATCGTTCCCAAGTGATACCTTATATCTTAACTCTTTGGTGGTTAACGTATTAGCTCGACCGCAAACTCGTAGAACACAAATTTTTGACAGCCTAAGAAAATTCCTATATTCAAAAGGATATGTAGTCAACCCATTTTGTCTTGAACATTAAATATAAATCGTCCCTGGCTGGGCTTGAACCAGCAACCTTTCGGTTAACAGCCGAACGCGCTAACCAATTGCGCCACAGAGACATCTACATTCGAAATTTGTAAGACGCTATTGGAACGGCACTAAATATAATGTTTTTACTGGTTTTAGACGAAGCGCTTCATAATCATCGGGCTTCATGGCTTATTGGAAAACGACTTCTAAGAAATTGGACATTCCGATCGATCGCAAGTGATATCTTATATCTTAACCCTTTTGTGGTTAACGTATTAGCTTGACCGCAAACTCGTAGAAAATAAATGTTTGACTTCCTAAAAAAATTCCTATATTCAAAAGGAAATGTAGTCAACCCATATTGTCTTAAACATCAAAGTTAAATCGTCCCTGGCTGTGCTTGAACCAGCAACCTTTCGGTTAACAGCCGAACGCGCTAACCAATTGCGCCACAGAGACATCTACATCCATAATTTGGGAGACGCTATTGTAACGTGTTTTAAATACTTTATATTTTAGGCGAAGATGGTTAACTTTATACAAGCGTACCACAATGATGTTTTCAAAATCACATTGTAGTTTTATTTTATACATAGCACCGTTTGATGAGGTCGTTGACCCTTATCCAGCGGAAAATACAATTTTCATGGTTTTTAATAGTTTTGGATTGTTTTAACATCTATTCCACAAACTATAGCTGTAAGGCGCCATGGCTTAGTGGTAAAGCGCCTGTCTTGTAAACAGGAGATCCTGGGTTCGATCCCCAGTGGTGCCTTTAATATTGCCCGTATTAGGATTACTTTAATACATTTGGGACACAACCTTTAAAAACTGAATTTACCATTAATAGATGATGGCCACTTAACAGGAAATAACTTTAAAATACTATTTTTTATACAAATGGTAATCGTCCCTTGCTGGATTTGAAGTAGTAACCTTTCGGTTATCAGCCAAAACAGCTAAGCAATTGCGCCACTGATACTGCTATTTAGATGAAATGTGTGACAACATTGTAAAAAAAGTATATAATTATCATTGCTTTCAAAACCAGGATATTTTTTTATAAGAATGTCACCAAATAGATTATCTTCGCTGTTTGTAGCTGGTCCGCGCACTGGCTACAACTGGCGCCATGGCTTAGTGGTAAAGCGCCTGTCTAGTAAACAGGAGATCCTCGCTTCGATCCCCAGTGGTGCCTTTAAACAAAAGGAATTTGTGGGTATGTAAATATTATGACATTACAATTTGAAGGAAAATTTAATGACACTTCACCCCTATTTTAAATTTTTCTGAAAGATATGTCGCTTAAAACCAGGGAAATCTATTGCTGGAACTGCACCAAATAGAATGTTTTTACTGGATTCAGACGAAGCCCTTCATATTTCATCAGGCTTCATGGCTTAATGGAAAACGACTTCTAGTAAATTGGACATCCCGATCGATCCCAAGTGATACCTTATATCTTAACTCTTTGGTGGTTAACGTATTAGCTCGACCCCAAACTCGTAGAAAACAAATTTTTGACATCCTAAGAAAATTCCTATATTTAAAAGGATATGTAGTCAACCCATTTTGTCTTGAACATCAAATATAAATCGTCCCTGGCGGGGCTTGAACCAGCAACCTTTCGGTTAACACCCGAACGCGCTAACCAATTGCGCCACAGAGACATCTAGAATCGAAATTTGGGAGACGCTATTGGAACGGCACTAAATATAATGTTTTTACTGGTTTTAGACGAAGCGCTTCATATTTCATCGGGCTTCATGGCTTATTGGAAAACGACTTCTAAGAAATTGGACATTCCGATCGATCGCAAGTGATATCTTATATCTTAACCCTTTTGTGGTTAACGTATTAGCTTGACCGCAAACTCGTAGAAAATAAATGTTTGACTTCCTAAAAAAATTCCTATATTCAAAAGGAAATGTAGTCAAACCATATTGTCTTAAACATCAAAGTTAAATCGTCCCTGGCTGGGCTTGAACCAGCAACCTTTCGGTTAACAGCCGAACGCGCTAACCAATTGCGCCACAGAGACATCTACATCCATAATTTGGGAGACGCTATTGTAACGTGTTTTAAATACTTTATATTTTCGGCGAAGATGGTTAACTTTATACAAGTGTACCACAATGATGTCTTCAAAATCACATTGTAGTTTTATTTTATACATAGCACCGTTTGATGAGGTCGTTGACCCTTATCCAGCGAGAAAATACAATTTTCATGGTTTTTAATGAGTTTTGGATTGTTTTAACATCTATTCCCACAAAATATAGCTGTAAGGCGCCATGGCTTAGTGGTAAAGCGCCTGTCTTGTAAACAGGAGATCCTGGGTTCGATCCCCAGTGGTGCCTTTAATATTGCCCGTATTAGGATTACTTTAATACATTTGGGACACAACCGTTAAAAACTGAATTTACCATTAATAGATGATGGCCATTTAACAGGAAATAACTTTAAAATACTATTTTTTATACAAATGGTAATCGTCCCTTGCTGGATTTGAAGTAGTAACCTTTCGGTTATCAGCCAAAACAGCTAAGCAATTGCGCCACTGATACTGCTATTTAGATGAAATGTGTGACAACATTGTAAAAAAAGTATATAATTGTCATTGCTTTTCAAAACCAGGATATTTTTTTATAAGAATGTCACCAAATAGATTATCTTCGCTGTTTGTAGCTGGTCCGCGCACTGGCTACAACTGGCGCCATGGCTTAGTGGTAAAGCGCCTGTCTAGTAAACAGGAGATCCTGGGTTCGATCCCCAGTGGTGCCTTTAAACAAAAGTATTTTGTGGGTATGTAAATATTATGACATTACAATTTGAAGGAAAATTTAATGACACTCCACCCCTATTTTAAATTTTTCTGAAAGATATGTCGCTTAAAACCAGGGAAATCTATTGCTGGAACTGCACCAAATAGAATGTTTTTACTGGATTCAGACGAAGCCCTTCATATTTCATCAGGCTTCATGGCTTAATGGAAAACGACTTCTAGTAAATTGGACATCCCGATCGATCGCAAGTGATATCTTATATCTTAACCCTTTTGTGGTTAACGTATTAGCTTGACCGCAAACTCGTAGAAAATAAATGTTTGACTTCCTAAAAAAATTCCTATATTCAAAAGGAAATGTAGTCAAACCATATTGTCTTAAACATCAAAGTTAAATCGTCCCTGGCTGGGCTTGAACCAGCAACCTTTCGGTTAACAGCCGAACGCGCTAACCAATTGCGCCACAGAGACATCTACATCCATAATTTGGGAGACGCTATTGTAACGTGTTTTAAATACTTTATATTTTCGGCGAAGATGGTTAACTTTATACAAGTGTACCACAATGATGTCTTCAAAATCACATTGTAGTTTTATTTTATACATAGCACCGTTTGATGAGGTCGTAGACCCTGATCCAGCGGAAAACACAATTTTCATGGTTTTTAATAGTTTTGGATTGTTTTAACATCTATTCCACAAAATATAGCTGTAAGGCGCAATGGCTTAGTGGTAAAGCGCCTGTCTTATAAACAGGAGATCCTGGGTTCGATCTCCAGTGGTGCCTTTATTATTGCCCGTATTAGGATTACTTTAATACATTTGGGACACAACCGTTAAAAACTGATTTTGACATTAATAGATGATGGCCACTTAACAGGAAATAACTTTAAAATACTATTTTTTATACAAATGGTAATCGTCCCTTGCTGGATTTGAAGTAGTAACCTTTCGGTTATCAGCCAAAACAGCTAAGCAATTGCGCCACTGATACTGCTATTTAGATGAAATGTGTGACAACATTGTAAAAAAAGTATATAATTGTCATTGCTTTCAAAACCAGGATATTTTTTATAAGAATGTCACCAAATAGATTATCTTCGCTGTTTGTAGCTGGTCCGCGCACTGATAACAGCTGGCGCCATGGCTTATTGGTAAAGCGCCTGTCTAGTAAACAGGAGATCCTGGGTTCGATCCCCAGTGGAGCCTTTAAACAAATGTAAATATCATGACATTACCATTTGAAGGAAAATTTAATGACACTTCACCCCCATTTTAAATTTTTCTGAAATATATGTCGCTTAAAACCAGGGAAATCTATTGTTGGAACGGCACCAAATAGAATGTTTTTACTGGATTCAGACGAAGCCCTTCATATTTCATCAGGCTTCATGGCTTAATGGAAAACGACTTCTAGTAAATTGGACATCCCGATCGATCCCAAGTGATACTTTATATCTTAACTCTTTGGTGGTTAACGTATTAGCTCGACCGCAAACTCGTAGAAAACAAATTTTTGACATCCTAAGAAAATTCCTATATTTAAAAGGAAATGTAGTCAACCCATTTTGTCTTGAACATCAAATATAAATCGTCCCTGGCTGGGCTTGAACCAGCAACCTTTCGGTTAACAGCCGAACGCGCTAACCAATTGCGCCACAGAGACATCTAGAACCGAAATTTGGGAGACGCTATTGGAACGGCAATAAATATAATGTTTTTACTGGTTTTAGTCGAAGCGCTTCATATTTCATCGGGCTTCATGGCTTATTGGAAAACGACTTCTAAGAAATTGGACATTCCGATCGATCGCAAGTGATATCTTATATCTTAACCCTTTTGTGGTTAACGTATTAGCTTGACCGCAAACTCGTAGAAAATAAATGTTTGACTTCCTAAAAAAATTCCTATATTCAAAAGGAAATGTAGTCAAACCATATTGTCTTAAACATCAAAGTTAAATCGTCCCTGGCTGGGCTTGAACCTGCAACCTTTCGGTTAACAGCCGAACGCGCTAACCAATTGCGCCACAGAGACATCTACATCCATAATTTGGGAGACGCTATTGTAACTTGTTTTAAATACTTTATATTTTCGGCGAAGATGGTTAACTTTATACAAGTGTACCACAATGATGTCTTCAAAATCACATTGTAGTTTTATTTTATACATAGCACCGTTTGATGAGGTCGTTGACCCTTATCCAGCGGAAAATACAATTTTCATGGTTTTTAATAGTTTTGGATTGTTTTAACATCTATTCCACAAAATATAGCTGTAAGGCGCCATGGCTTAGTGGTAAAGCGCCTGTCTTGTAAACAGGAGATCCTGGGTTCGATCCCCAGTGGTGCCTTTAATATTGCCCGTATTAGGATTACTTTAATACATTTGGGACACAACCGTTAAAAACTGAATTTACCATTAATAGATGATGGCCATTTAACAGGAAATAACTTTAAAATACTATTTTTTATACAAATGGTAATCGCCCCTTGCTGGATTTGAAGTAGTAACCTTTCGGTTATCAGCCAAAACAGCTAAGCAATTGCGCCACTGATACTGCTATTTAGATGAAATGTGTGACAACATTGTAACAAAAGTATATAATTGTCATTGCTTTCAAAACCAGGATATTTTTTTATAAGAATGTCACCAAATAGATTATCTTTGCTGTTTGTAGCTGGTCCGCGCACTGGCTACAACTGGCGCCATGGCTTAGTTGTAAAGCGCCTGTCTAGTAAACAGGAGATCCTGTGTTCGATCCCCAGTGGTGCCTTTAAACAAAAGTATTTTGTGGGTATGTAAATATTATGACATTACAATTTGAAGGAAAATTTAATGACACTTCACCCCTATTTTAAATTTTTCTGAAAGATATGTCGCTTAAAACCAGGGAAATCTATTGCTGGAACTGCACCAAATAGAATGTTTTTACTGGATTCAGACGAAGCCCTTCATATTTCATCAGGCTTCATGGCTTAATGGAAAACGACTTCTTGTAAATTGGACATCCCGATCGATCGCAAGTGATATCTTATATCTTAACCCTTTTGTGGTTAACGTATTAGCTTGACCGCAAACTCGTAGAAAATAAATGTTTGACTTCCTAAAAAAATTCCTATATTCAAAAGGAAATGTAGTCAAACCATATTGTCTTAAACATCAAAGTTAAATCGTCCCTGGCTGGGCTTGAACCAGCAACCTTTCGGTTAACAGCCGAACGCGCTAACCAATTGCGCCACAGAGACATCTACATCCATAATTTGGGAGACGCTATTGTAACGTGTTTTAAATACTTTATATTTTCGGCGAAGATGGTTAACTTTATACAAGTGTACCACAATGATGTCTTCAAAATCACATTGTAGTTTTATTTTATACATAGCACCGTTTGATGAGGTCGTTGACCCTTATCCAGCGGAAAATACAATTTTCATGGTTTTTAATAGTTTTGGATTGTTTTAACATCTATTCCACAAAATATAGCTGTAAGGCGCCATGGCTTAGTGGTAAAGCGCCTGTCTTGTAAACAGGAGATCCTGGGTTCGATCCCCAGTGGTGCCTTTAATATTGCCCGTATTAGGATTACTTTAATACATTTGGGACACAACCGTTAAAAACTGAATTTACCATTAATAGATGATGGCCACTTAACAGGAAATAACTTTAAAATACTATTTTTTATACAAATGGTAATCGTCCCTTGCTGGATTTGAAGTAGTAACCTTTCGGTTATCAGCCAAAACAGCTAAGCAATTGCGCCACTGATACTGCTATTTAGATGAAATGTGTGACAACATTGTAAAAAAAGTATATAATTGTCATTGCTTTCAAAACCAGGATATTTTTTTATAAGAATGTCACCAAATAGATTATCTTCGCTGTTTGTAGCTGGTCCGCGCACTGGCTACAACTGGCGCCATGGCTTAGTGGTAAAGCGCCTGTCTAGTAAACAGGAGATCCTGGTTTCAATCCCCAGTGGTGCCTTTAAACAAAAGTATTTTGTGGGTATGTAAATATTATGACATTACAATTTGAAGGAAAATTTAATGACACTTCACCCCTATTTTAAATTTTTCTTAAAGATATGTCGCTTAAAACCACGGAAATCTATTGCTGGAACTGCACCAAATAGAATGTTTTTACTGGATTCAGACGAAGCCCTTCATATTTCATCAGGCTTCATGGCTTAATGGAAAACGACTTCTAGTAAATTGGACATCCCGATCGATCCCAAGTGATACCTTATATCTTAACTCTTTGGTGGTTAACGTATTAGCTCGACCGCAAACTCGTAGAAAACAAATTTTTGACATCCTAAGAAAATGTCCTATATTTAAAAGGATATGTAGTCAACCCATTTTGTCTTGAACATCAAATATAAATCGTCCCTGGCTGGGCTTAAACCAGCAACCTTTCGGTTAACAGCCGAACGCGCTAACCAATTGCGCCACAGAGACATCTAGAACCGAAATTTGGGAGACGCTATTGGAACGGCACTAAATATAATGTTTTTACTGGTTTTAGACGAAGTGCTTCATATTTCATCGGGCTTCATGGCTTATTGGAAAACGACTTCTAAGAAATTGGACATTCCGATCGATCGCAAGTGATATCTTATATCTTAACCCTTTTGTGGTTAACGTATTAGCTTGACCGCAAACTCGTAGAAAATAAATGTTTGACTTCCTAAAAAAATTCCTATATTCAAAAGGAAATGTAGTCAACCCATATTGTCTTAAACATCAAAGTTAAATCGTCCCTGGCTGGGCTTGAACCAGCAACCTTTCGGTTAACAGCCGAGCGCGCTAACCAATTGCGCCACAGAGACATCTACATCCATAATTTGGGAGACGCTATTGTAACGTGTTTTAAATACTTTATATTTTCGGCGAAGATGGTTAAATTTAGACAAGTGTACCACAATGATGTCTTCAAAATCACATTGTAGTTTTATTTTATACATAGCACCGTTTGATGAGGTCGTTGACCCTTATCCAGCGGAAAATACAATTTTCATGGTTTTTAATAGTTTTGGATTGTTTTAACATCTATTCCACAAAATATAGCTGTAAGGCGCCATGGCTTAGTGGTAAAGCGCCTGTCTTGTAAACAGGAGATCCTGGGTTCGATCCCCAGTGGTGCCTTTAATATTGCCCGTATTAGGATTACTTTAATACATTTGGGACACAACCGTTAAAAACTGAATTTACCATTAATAGATGATGGCCACTTAACAGGAAATAACTTTAAAATACTATTTTTTATACAAATGGTAATCGTCCCTTGCTGGATTTGAAGTAGTAACCTTTCGGTTATCAGCCAAAACAGCTAAGCAATTGCGCCACTGATACTGCTATTTAGATGAAATGTGTGACAACATTGTAAAAAAAGTATATAATTGTCATTGCTTTCAAAACCAGGATATTTTTTTTATAAGAATGTCACCAAATAGATTATCTTCGCTGTTTGTAGCTGGTCCGCGCACTGGCTACAACTGGCGCCATGGCTTAGTGGTAAAGCGCCTGTCTAGTAAACAGGAGATCCTGGGTTCGATCCCCAGTGGTGCCTTTAAACAAAAGGAATTTGTGGGTATGTAAATATTATGACATTACAATTTGAAGGAAAATTTAATGACACTTCACCCCTATTTTAAATTTTTCTGAAATATATGTCGCTTAAAACCATGGAAATCTATTGCTGGAACTGCACCAAATAGAATGTTTTTACTGGATTCAGACGAAGCCCTTCATATTTCATCAGGCTTCATGGCTTAATGGAAAACGACTTCTAGTAAATTGGACATCCCGATCGATCCCAAGTGATACCTTATATCTTAACTCTTTGGTGGTTAACGTATTAGCTCGACCGCAAACTCGTAGAAAACAAATTTTTGACATCCTAAGAAAATTCCTATATTTAAAAGGATATGTAGTCAACCCATTTTGTCTTGAACATCAAATATAAATCGTCCCTGGCTGGGCTTGAACTAGCAACCTTTCGGTTAACACCCGAACGCGCTAACCAATTGCGCCACAGAGACATCTAGAACCAAAATTTGGGAGACGCTATTGGAACGGCACTAAATATAATGTTTTTACTGGTTTTAGACGAAGCGCTTCATATTTCATCGGGCTTCATGGCTTATTGGAAAACGACTTCTAAGAAATTGGACATTCCGATCGATCGCAAGTGATATCTTATATCTTAACCCTTTTGTGGTTAACGTATTAGCTTGACCGCAAACTCGTAGAAAATAAATGTTTGACTTCCTAAAAAAATTCCTATATTCAAAAGGAAATGTAGTCAAACCATATTGTCTTAAACATCAAAGTTAAAACGTCCCTGGCTGGGCTTGAACCAGCAACCTTTCGGTTAACAGCCGAACGCGCTAACCAATTGCGCCACAGAGACATCTACATCTCATAATTTGGGGAGACGCTATTGTAACGTGTTTTAAATACTTTATATTTTCGGCGAAGATGGTTAACTTTATACAAGTGTACCACAATGATGTCTTCAAAATCACATTGTAGTTTTATTTTATACATAGCACCGTTTGATGAGGTCGTTGACCCTTATCCAGCGGAAAATACAATTTTCATGGTTTTTAATAGTTTTGGATTGTTTTAACATCTATTCCACAAAATATAGCTGTAAGGCGCCATGGCTTAGTGGTAAAGCGCCTGTCTTGTAAACAGGAGATCCTGGGTTCGATCCCCAGTGGTGCCTTTAATATTGCCCGTATTAGGATTACTTTAATACATTTGGGACACAACCGTTAAAAACTGAATTTACCATTAATAGATGATGGCCATTTAACAGGAAATAACTTTAAAATACTATTTT
The DNA here is from genome assembly GCA_000149265.1 of Ciona savignyi. Lineage (NCBI taxonomy): Eukaryota > Metazoa > Chordata > Ascidiacea > Phlebobranchia > Cionidae > Ciona > Ciona savignyi. Next base: position 35,273 of record AACT01035354.1, on the reverse strand, counting down.
TTATACAAATGGTAATCGCCCCTTGCTGGATTTGAAGTAGTAACCTTTCGGTTATCAGCCAAAACAGCTAAGCAATTGCGCCACTGATACTGCTATTTAGATGAAATGTGTGACAACATTGTAACAAAAGTATATAATTGTCATTGCTTTCAAAACCAGGATATTTTTTTATAAGAATGTCACCAAATAGATTATCTTTGCTGTTTGTAGCTGGTCCGCGCACTGGCTACAACTGGCGCCATGGCTTAGTTGTAAAGCGCCTGTCTAGTAAACAGGAGATCCTGGGTTCGATCCCCAGTGGTGCCTTTAAACAAAAGTATTTTGTGGGTATGTAAATATTATGACATTACAATTTGAAGGAAAATTTAATGACACTTCACCCCTATTTTAAATTTTTCTGAAAGATATGTCGCTTAAAACCAGGGAAATCTATTGCTGGAACTGCACCAAATAGAATGTTTTTACTGGATTCAGACGAAGCCCTTCATATTTCATCAGGCTTCATGGCTTAATGGAAAACGACTTCTAGTAAATTGGACATCCCGATCGATCCCAAGTGATACCTTATATCTTAACTCTTTGGTGGTTAACGTATTAGCTCGACCACAATCTCGTAGAAAACAAATTTTTGACATCCTAAGAAAATTCCTATATTTAAAAGGATATGTAGTCAACCCATTTTGTCTTGAACATCAAATATAAATCGTCCCTGGCTGGGCTTGAACCAGCAACCTTTCGGTTAACAGCCGAACGCGCTAACCAATTGCGCCACAGAGACATCTAGAACCGAAATTTGGGAGACGCTATTGGAACGGCACTAAATATAATGTTTTTACTGGTTTTAGACGAAGAGCTTCATATTTCATTGGGCTTCATGGCTTATTGGAAAACGACGTCTAAGAAATTGGACATTCCCATCGATCGCAAGGGATATCTTATATCTTAACTATTTTGTGGTTAACGTATTAGCTTTACCGCAAACTCGTAGAAAATAAATTTTTGACTTCCTAAAAAAATTCCTATATTCAAAAGGATATGTAGTCAAACCATATTGTCTTAAACATCAAAGTTAAATCGTCCCTGGCTGGGCTTGAACCAGCAACCTTTCGGTTAACAGCCGAACGCGCTAACCAATTGCGCCACAGAGACATCTACATCCATAATTTGGGAGACGCTATTGTAACGTGTTTTAAATACTTTATATTTTAGGCGAAGATGGTTAACTTTATACAAGTGTACCACAATGATGTCTTCAAAATCACATTGTAGTTTTATTTTATACATAGCACCGTTTGATGAGGTCGTTGACCCTGATCCAGCGGAAAATACAATTTTCATGGTTTTTAATAGTTTTGGATTGTTTTAACATCTATTCCACAAAATATAGCTGTAAGGCGCCATGGCTTAGTGGTAAAGCGCCTGTCTAGTAAACAGGAGATCCTGGGTTCGATCCCCAGTGGTGCCTTTAAACAAATGTAAATATCATGACATTACCATTTGAAGGAAAATTTAATGACACTTCACCCCCATTTTAAATTTTTCTGAAATATATGTCGCTTAAAACCAGGGAAATCTATTGTTGGAACGGCACCAAATAGAATGTTTTAACTGGATTTAGACGAAGCCCTTTATATTTCATCAGGCTTCGTGGCTTAACGGAAAACGACTTCTACTAAATTGGACATCCCGATCGATCCCAAGTGATACCTTATATCTTAACTCTTTGGTGGTTAACGTATTAGCTCGACCGCAAACTCGTAGAACACAAATTTTTGACATCCTAAGAAAATTCCTATATTCAAAAGGATATGTAGTCAACCCATTTTGTCTTGAACATCAAATATAAATCGTCCCTGGCTGGGCTTGAACCAGAAAACTTTCGGTTAACAGCCGAACGCGCTAACCAATTGCGCCACAGAGACATCTAGAACCGAAATTTGGGAGACGCTATTGGAACGGCACTAAATATAATGTTTTTACTGGTTTTAGACGAAGCGCTTCATATTTCATCGGGCTTCATGGCTTATTGGAAAACGACTTCTAAGAAATTGGACATTCCGATCGATCGCAAGTGATATCTTATATCTTAACCCTTTTGTGGTTAACGTATTAGCTTGACCGCAAACTCGTAGAAAATAAATGTTTGACTTCCTAAAAAAATTCCTATATTCAAAAGGAAATGTAGTCAACCCATATTGTCTTAAACATCAAAGTTAAATCGTCCCTGGCTGGGCTTGAACCAGCAAACTTTCGGTTAACAGCCGAACGCGCTAACCAATTGCGCCACAGAGACATCTACATCCATAATTTGGGAGACGCTATTGTATCGTGTTTTAAATACTTTATATTTTCGGCGAAGATGGTTAAATTTAGACAAGTGTACCACAATGATGTCTTCAAAATCACATTGTAGTTTTATTTTATACATAGCACCGTTTGATGAGGTCGTTGACCCTTATCCAGCGGAAAATACAATTTTCATGGTTTTTAATAGTTTTGGATTGTTTTAACATCTATTCCACAAAATATAGCTGTAAGGCGCCATGGCTTAGTGGTAAAGCGCCTGTCTCGTAAACAGGAGATCCTGGGTTCGATCCCCAGTGGTGCCTTTATTATTGCCCGTATTAGGATTACTTTAATACATTTGGGACACAACCGTTAAAAACTGAATTTACCATTAATAGATGATGGCCACTTAACAGGAAATAACTTTAAAATACTATTTTTTATACAAATGGTAATCGTCCCTTGCTGGATTTGAAGTAGTAACCTTTCGGTTAACAGCCAAAACAGCTAAGCAATTGCGCCACTGATACTGCTATTTAGATGAAATGTGAGACAACATTGTAAAAAGAGTATATAATTGTCATTGCTTTCAAAACCAGGATATTTTTTTAGAAGAATGTCACCAAATAGATTATCTTCGCTGTTTGTAGCTGGTCCGCGCACTGACAACAGCTGGCGACATGGCTTAGTGGTAAAGCGCCTGTCTAGTAAACAGGAGATCCTGGGTTCGATCCCCAGTGGTGCATTTAAACAAATGTAAATATCATGACATTACAATTTGAAGGAAAATTTAATGACACTTCACCCCTATTTTAAATTTTTCTGAAAGATATGTCGCTTAAAACCATGGAAATCTATTGCTGAAACGGCACCAAATAGAATGTTTTTACTGGATTTAGACGAAGCCCTTCATATTTCATCAAGCTTTATGGCTTAATGGAAAACGACTTCTAGTAAATTGGACATCCCGATCGATCCCAAGTAATACCTTAAATCTTAACTCTTTGGTGGTTAACGTATTAGCTCGACCGCAAACTCGTAGAAAACAAATTTTTGACATCCTAAGAAAATTCCTATATTCAAAAGGATATGTAGTCAACCCATTTTGTCTTGAACATCAAATATAAATCGTCCCTGGCTGGGCTTGAACCAGAAAACTTTCGGTTAACAGCCGAACGCGCTAACCAATTGCGCCACAGAGACATCTAGAACCGAAATTTGGGAGACGCTATTGGAAAGGCACTAAATATAATGATTTTACTGGTTTTAGACGAAGCGCTTCATATTTCATCGGGCTTCATGGCTTATTGGAAAACGACTTCTAAGAAATTGGACATTCCGATCGATCGCAAGTGATATCTTATATCTTAACTCTTTTGTGGTTAACGTATTAGCATGACCGCAAACTCGTAGAAAATAAATTTTTGACTTCCTAAAAAAAATCCTATATTCAAAAGGATATGTAGTCAACCCATATTGTCTTAAACATCAAAGTTAAATCGTCCCTGGCTGTGCTTGAACCAGCAACCTTTCGGTTAACAGCCGAACGCGCCAACCAATTGCGCCACAGAGACATCTCATTCGAAATTTGGGAGACGCTATTGTAACGTGTTTTAAATACTTTATATTTTAGGCGAAGATGGTTAACTTTATACAGGTGCACCACAATGATGTCTTCAAAATCACATTGCAGTTTTATTTTATAAATATAGCACCGTTTGATGAGGTCGTAGACCCTGATCCAGCGGAAAATACAATTTTCATGGTTTTTAATAGTTTTGGATTGTTTTAACAACTATTCCTCAAAATATAGCTGTAAGGCGCCATGGCTTAGTGGTAAAGCGCCTGTCTTGTAAACAGGAGATCCTGGGTTCGATCCCCAGTGGTGCCTTTAATATTACCCGTATTAGGATTACTTTAATACATTTGGGACACAACCGTTAAAAACTGATTTTGACATTAATAGATGATGGCCACTTAACAGGAAATAACTTTAAAATACTATTTTTTATACAAATGGTAATCGTCCCTTGCTGGATTTGAAGTAGTAACCTTTCGGTTATCAGCCAAAACAGCTAGGCAATTGCGCCACTGATACTGCTATTTAGATGAAATGTGTGACAACATTGTAAAAAAAGTATATAATTGTCATTTCTTTCAAAACCAGGATATTTTTTTATAAGAATGTCACCAAATAGATTATCTTCGCTGTTTGTAGCTGGTCCGCGCACTGGCAACAACTGGCGCCATGGCTTAGTGGTAAAGCGCCTGTCTTGTAAACAGGAGATCCTGGGTTCGATCACCAGTGGTGCCTTTAATATTGCCCGTATTAGGATTACTTTAATACATTTGGGACACAACCGTTAAAAACTGAATTTGACATTAATAGATGATGGCCACTTAACAGGAAATAACTTTAAAATACTATTTTTTATACAAATGGTAATCGTCCCTTGCTGGATTTGAAGTAGTAACCTTTCGGTTAACAGCCAAAACAGCTAAGCAATTGCGCCACTGATACTGCTATTTAGATGAAATGTGTGACAACATTGTAAAAAGAGTATATAATTGTCATTGCTTTCAAAACCAGGATATTTTTTTTATAAGAATGTCACCAAATAGATTATCTTCGCTGTTTGTAGCTGGTCCGCGCACTGACAACTGGCGCCATGGCTTAGTGGTAAAGCGCCTGTCTAGTAAACAGGAGATCCTGGGTTCGATCCTCAGTGGTGCCTTTAAACAAAAGTATTTTGTGGGTATGTAAATATCATGACATTACAATTTGAATGAAAATTTAATGACACTTCACCCCTATTTTAAATTTTTCTGAAAGATATGTCGCTTAAAACCAAGGAAATCTATTGCTGGAACGGCACCAAATAGAATGTTTTTTACTGGATTCAGACGAAGCCAACAGCTGGCGCCATGGCTTAGAGGTAAAGCCCCTGTTTTGTAAACAGGAGATCCTGGATTCGATCCCCAGTGGTGCATTTAAACAAAAGTATTTTGTGGGTATGTAAATATCATGACATTACAATTTGAAGGAAAATTTAATGACACTTCACCCCTATTTTAAATGTTCCTGAAAGATATGTCGCTTAAAACCAGGGAAATCTATTGCTGGAACTGCACCAAATAGAATATTTTTACTGGATTCAGACGAAGCCCTTCATATTTCATCAGGCTTCATGGCTTAATGGTAAACGACTTCTAGTAAATTGGACATCCCGATCGATCCCAAGTGATACCTTATATCTTAACTCTTTGGTGGTTAACGTATTAGCTCGACCGCAAACTCGTAGAAAACAAATTTTTGACATCCTAAGAAAATTCCTATATTTAAAAGGTTATGTAGTCAACCCATTTTGTCTTGAACATCAAATATAAATCGTCCCCTGGCTGGGCTTGAACCAGCAACCTTTCGGTTAACAGCCGAACGCGCTAACCAATTGCGCCACAGAGACATCTAGAACCGAAATTTAGGAGACGCTATTGGAACGGCACTAAATATAATGTTTTTACTGGTTTTAGACGAAGCGCTTCATATTTCATCGGGCTTCATGGCTTATTGGAAAACGACTTCTAAGAAATTGGACATTTCGATCGATCGCAAGTGATATATTATATCTTAACCCTTTTGTGGTTAACGTATTAGCTTGACCGCAAACTCGTAGAAAATAAATGTTTGACTTCCTACAAATTTGAAGTAGTAACCTTTCGGTTAACAGCCAAAACAGCTAAGCAATTTCGCCACTGATAATGCTATTTAGATGAAATGTGTGACAACATTGTAAAAAGAGTATATAATTGTCATTGCTTTCAAAGCCAGGATATTTTTTTATAAGAATGTCACCCAATAGATTATCTTCGCTGTTTGTAGCTGGTCCGCGCACTGACAACAGCTGGCGACATGGCTTAGTGGTAAAGCGCCTGTCTAGTAAACAGGAGATCCTGGGTTCGATCCCCAGTGGTGCCTTTAAACAAATGTAAATATCATGATATTACAATTTGAAGAAAAATTTAATGACACTTCACCCTATTTTAAATTTTTCTGAAAGATATGTCGCTTAAAACCATGGAAATCTATTGCTGAAACGGCACCAAATAGAATGTTTTTACTGAATTTAGACGAAGCCCTTCATATTTCATCCGGCTTTATGGCCTAATGGAAAACGACTTCTAGTAAATTGGACATCCCGATCGATCCCAAGTGATACCTTATATCTTAAGTCTTTGGTGGTTAACGTATTTGCTCGACCGCAAACTCGTAGAAAACAAATTTTTGACATCCTAAGAAAATTCCTATATTCAAAAGGATATGTAGTCATCCCATTTTGTCTTGAACATCAAATATAAATCGTCCCTGGCTGGGCTTGAACCAGAAAACTTTCGGTTAACAGCCGAACGCGCTAACCAATTGCGCCACAGAGACATCTAGAACCGAAATTTGGGAGACGCTATTGGAAAGGCACTAAATATAATGTTTTTACTGGTTTTAGACAAAGCGCTTCATATTTTATCGGGCTTCATGGCTTATTGGAAAACGACTTCTAAGAAATTGGACATTCCGATCGATCGCAAGTGATATCTTATATCTTAACTGTTTTGTGGTTAACGTATTAGCTTGACCGCAAACTCGTAGAAAATAAATTTTTGACTTCCTAAAAAAATTCCTATATTCAAAAGGATATGTATTCAACCCATATTGTCTTAAACATCAAAGTTAAATCGTCCCTGGCTGGGCTTGAACCAGCAACCTTTCGGTTAACAGCCGAACGCGCTAACCAATTGCGCCACAGAGACATCTACATTCGAAATTTGGGAGACGCTATTGTAACGTGTTTTAAATACTTTATATTTAAGGCGAAGATGGATAGCTTTATACAAGTGTACCACAATGATGTCTTCAAAATCACATTGTATTTTAATTTATACATAGCACCGTTTGATGAGGTCGTAGACCCTGATCCAGCGGAAAATACAATTTTCATGGTTTTTAATAGTTTTGGATTGTTTTAACATCTATTCCACAAAATATAGCTGTAAGGCGCCATGGCTTAGTGGTAAAGCGCCTGTCTTGTAAACAGGAGATCCTGGGTTCGATCCCCAGTGGTGCCTTTATTATTGCCCGTATTAGGATTGCTTTAATACATTTGGGACACAACCGTTAAAAACTGAATTTACCATTAATAGATGATGGCCACTTAACATGAAATAACTTTAAAATACTATTTTTATACAAATGGTAATCGTTCCTTGCTGGATTTGAAGTAGTAACCTTTCGGTTAACAGCCAAAACAGCTAAGCAATTGCGCCACTGATACTGCTATTTAGATGAAATGTGTGACAACATTGTAAAAAGAGTATATAATTGTCATTGCTTTCAAAACCAGGATATTTTTTAGAAGAATGTCACCAAATAGATTATCTTCGCTGTTTGTAGCTGATCCGCGCACTGACAAAAGCTGGCGCCATGGCTTAGTGGTAAAGCGCCTGTCTAGTAAACAGGAGATCCTGGGTTCGATCCCCAGTGGTGCCTTTAAACAAATGTAAATATCATGACATTACAATTTGAAGGAAAATTTAATGACACTTCACCCCTATTTTAAATTTTTCTGAAAGATATGTCGCTTAAAACCATGGAAATCTATTGCTGGAACGGCACCAAATAGAATGTTTTTACTGGATTTAGACGAAGCCCTTCATATTTCATCCGGATTCATGGCTTAATGGAAAACGACTTCTAGTAAATTGGACATTCCGATCGACCCCAAGTGATACCTTATATCTTAACTCTTTGGTGGTTAACGTATTAGCTCGACCGCAAACTCGTAGAAAACAAATTTTTGACATCCTAAGAAAGTTCCTATATTCAAAAGGATATGTAGTCAACCCATTTTGTCTTGAACATCAAATATAATTCGTCCCTGGCTGCGATTGAACCAGCAACCTTTCGGTTAACAGCCGATCGCGCTAACCAATTGCGCCACAGAGACATCTAGAACCGAAATTTGGGAGACGCTATTGGAACGGCACTAAATATAATGTGTAACTGCACCAATGCAGTTGTGTTTTTATGGTTCACTTATTTTGTCACCTTTGATTTCTTTGAGTTGTCCTTGAGTCTCAGTTAACGTTTGCATTTTAAGTTCTTTTCATTTACGGTGCAATCAGGGACGCAGCCTGTTATTCTCTCTATTTCTTAAGGAAAACTAAGGATTTTGGGACTAAATTTAATATTAAGGAACGGACGTGGTAATGTAAAGGTGTGTTATATTATTTGTTTTTGATGGCTTATAATTTACGTTGTTTTTTCTTTTAGTAACCGCTTAATAAATCACAACGAAGACAAGTGAGTCTACTCCATTACCGCGTGCTGTAACAGTTACTTTACAACGACGTCGGCGTTGATTATGTTCCAAGAAAACACGGAAGTGATGGAAACCTCGAGTGCGCCCGAAGTTAAATTAGATAAGCTAGATTTTAACGTGACGGTTCGAAGGGAATCAATGTTCGACGGAGACTTGTTAGACGCGGAGAACTGTTTATTATGTTATGTGGATGAGGTCACGGAATGTGCAATAGTGTCGGACGAACGAAGACCGATCCAACAAGCTGTAACGGAGTTGTTCAAGGCCAAACGCAACTTTAGAAAGCTATATATGGAGAGGAAGGAAACATGTTCCACGTCCCTGCAGGATAAGTGGTCCGAGAAAGCGTTGCGTTTACAAGACATTGTTAACGAAGCAACATTAAAAGCCGAGCGCGCACTCGATCGATTGCAACAATGTGGCTCGGCGGAGAAATCTAACCGGAGATCAATGGGAAGCGCCAACTACACCCTGCCTGTTAAAATCGAAGTGTTCGACGGTGACCCGCTGCAATTTCCGGCTTGGGAAACTGCGTTCACAGCGTTAGTCGACACACAAACAACCAGCGCTGCTCATAAACTTAATCTTTTACAACAGTTTTTATCAGGTGAACCGAGGTCGGTGGTTGACGGATTCTTCCTGCTCCAGTCGGACGAAGCGTACCAGGAAGCAAGAACCAAACTAAAAGAAAGGTATGGAAACAACAGTTTGGTCAGCAATTCATTTACCAATAAACTATATGCATGGCCCAAAATCCAAGCAAGTGACGCTAAAGGTATAAGGCGCTTTTCAGACTTTCTGAATCAAATCGTTGCTGCAAAAAGACAAATCCCCCAGTTAGGCGTGTTGGACTACGCCACGGAAAGTGCCGAAATCGTTGCCCGATTACCTCAGTTTATCTCTAATAGGTGGCGAGACGTGGTACTCGAGTATAAATTGGACAATAAAAACAATTACCCACCCTTTGAAAAATTAGCAGAGTTTATCGCTCTACAATCGGAAAGGGAGAACATCCCTGAACTGCATGAAATTGGCTCGGCTTTAGACCAACGAGGAAACGCGTACGACAGATCGACGAGCTCCTTTCATTATCCGACCAAGAGAAAAGTATGGACAATCCCCAGAAGGTAAACCGGTCATATTTTTGCACCTACTGTCACAGCAACACCCATGGTTTAAACAAATGCGATGCGTTTATGAAAATAAATTTGATGGATAGACGATACTTTTTACGAACGAGGGGACTTTGTTTCGGATGTGGATCCAGTAGAGAGCATATTGCAAGGAAATGCACTAACCGAGCTACGTGTACCATCTGCCGCAGATCGCATCTCACCCCCTTGCATGTTCACGGTATTTTACGGTATTTTAGACGAACGATCAAACCCGAAGCAAATCATAAAGGACAAAACATTTCGAATAAAAAACAAGAAAGGACAGAAACAACCAAAGTTTGTGAAACATGTAAATCATCAGCAAATCCAGTCTGGGATGATCTTACTGCAAGGAAGAGTGAGCAACCTAGATTAGAAGAGAAAAAGAAAACTAGGGAAGATATGGACAGTTTATTAAAATCTGTTGTTGTTTTTCAGAATTAAAGTTGACGAAGGAGCAGACCCAAAGTCCGTCCTCTGCGTTTTCTTTAAGCAAGGGTTTGTGTGGAAAAGCGGACAAATGCAAATTCTCTCACGATTTGGCTGTGGAACACAAGGTGGAGAAAAGAAGTTTGTACGCCGATGGGAAAGTCGATAAATTAGATAATGACACAATGGTCAAGGTCAAATGGGTCGATAACAAGTTAAAGGAAGTAGTGGAAAAGAAACACGACGACAAAAACAAATTAGCGACAAAAGCCGACATTTTTTGCAAGCATTTCATCCAAGCAGTAGAAGAGAAGAAATACAGATGGTTCTGGAATTGTCCAAATGGAGGCTTCAACTGTATGTACAAACACGCGTTACCGCCAGGATTCGTGTTGAAAAGCGACAAAAAAAGGTTGGATTCTCTTGTGAAGAAAATTACTATTGAAGATTTGGAGAAAAGGGAGCGGGCAGCACAGGGACGCAGGAGAGTAACAATGACAAGCTTTATGCCATGGAAAAAGAGGAAAAAAGAAGAAAGGATTAAATTGATAAAGTCGAATAAAGACTGTCGGAAACGAGATTACAAATCCGGGAAATATTTGGGAACCAGACGAACGAGTACACCCTCGGTCATAGACATGCCGATTTACAAACTTGTTTTATTGATTAAGGGCGGAACCGGGGATTCCCGAACGGGGAGCCATTGTTAAGGATCAATAACTAGATGGATAAACATTGTTTCGTACAAGACGGTGTCTTAAGAGTTCGTACAAACTTGTCGCGTTATCATTTGCGTTTTTTTATTTATTGAAAATTCTGTTTAAATTTTGGAGAGCCATGTAACTGCACCAATGCATGCAGTTGTGTTTTTATGGTTCACTTATTTTGTCACCTTTGATTTCTATGAGTTGTCCTTGAGTCTCAGTTAACGTTTGCATTTTAAGTTCTTTTCATTTACGGTGCAATCAGGGACGCAGCCTGTTATTCTCTCTATTTCTTAAGGAAAACTAAGGATTTTGGGACTAAATTTAATATTAAGGAACGGACGTGGTAATGTAAAGGTGTGTTATATTATTTGTTTTTGATGGCTTATAATTTACGTTGTTTTTTCTTTTAGTAACCGCTTAATAAATCACAACGAAGACAAGTGAGTCTACTCCATTACCGCGTGCCGTAACATAATGTTTTTACTGGTTTTAGACGAAGCGCTTCATATTTCATCGGGCTTCATGGCTTATTGGAAAACGACTTCTAAGAAATTGGACATTCCGATCGATCGCAAGTGATATCTTATATCTTAACCCTTTTGTGGTTAACGTATTAGCTTGACCGCAAACTGGTAGAAAATAAATTTTTGACTTCCTAAAAAAATTCCTGTATTCAAAAGGAAATGTAGTCAACCCATATTGTCTTAAACATCAAAGTTTTGGGACACAACCCGTTAAAAACTGAATTTACCATTAATAGATGATGGCCACTTAACAGGAAATAACTTTAAAATACTATTTTTATACAAATGGTAATCGTCCCTTGCTGGATTTGAAGTAGTAACCTTTCGGTTATCAGCCAAAACAGCTAAGCAATTGCGCCACTGATACTGCTATTTAGATGAAATGTGTGACAACATTGTAAAAAAAGTATATAATTGTCATTGCTTTCAAAACCAGGATATTTTTTTATAAGAATGTCACCAAATAGATTATCTTCGCTGTTTGTAGCTGGTCCGCGCACTGGCAACAACTGGCGCCATGGCTTAGTGGTAAAGCGCCTGTCTAGTAAACAGGAGATCCTGGGTTCGATCCCCCAGTGGTGCCTTTAAACAAAAGTATTTTGTGGGTATGTAAATATTATGACATTACAATTTGAAGGAAAATTTAATGACACTTCACCCCTATTTTATTTTTTTCTGAAAGATATGTCGCTTAAAACCAGGGAAATCTATTGCTGGAACTGTACCAAATAGAATATTTTTACTGGATTCAGACGAAGCCCTTCATATTTCATCAGGCTTCATGGCTTAATGGAAAATGACTTCTAGTAAATTGGACATCCCGATCGATCCCAAGTGATACCTTATATCTTAACTCTTTGGTGGTTAACGTATTAGCTCGACCGCAAACTCGTAGAAAACAAATTTTTGACATCCTAAGAAAATTCCTATATTGAAAAGGATATGTAGTCAACCCATTTTTGTCTTGAACATCAAATATAAATCGTCCCTGGCTGGGCTTGAACCAGCAACCTTTCGGTTAACAGCCGAACGCGCTAACCAATTGCGCCACAGAGACATCTAGAACCGAATTTTGGGAGACGCTATTGGAACGGCACTAAATATAATGTTTTTACTGGTTTTAGACGAAACGCTTCATATTTCATCGGGCTTCATGGCTTATTGGAAAACGACTTTCTAAGAAATTGGACATTCCGATCGATCGCAAGTGATATTTTATATCTTAACTCTTTTGTGGTTAACGTATTAGCTTGACCGCAAACTCGTACAAAATAAATTTTTGACTTCCTAAAAAAATTCCTATATTCAAAAGGATATGTAGTCAACCCATATTGTCTTAAACATCAAAGTTAAATCGTCCCTGGCTGGGCTTGAACCAGCAACCTTTCGGTTAACAGCCGAACGCGCTAACCAATTGCGCCACAGAGACATCTAAATTCGAAATTTGGGAGACGCTATTGTAACGTGTTTTAAATACTTTATATTTTAGGCGAAGATGGTTAACTTTATACAAGTGTACCACAATGATGTCTTCAAAATCACATTGTAGTTTTATTTTATACATAGCAACGTTTGATGACGTCGTAGACCCTGATCCAGCGTGAAAAAACAATTTTCATGGTTTTTGATAGTTTTGGATTGTTTTAACATCTATTCCACAAAATATAGCTGTAAGGCGCCATGGCTTAGTGGTAAAGCGCCTGTCTTGTAAACAGGAGATCCTGGGTTCGATCCCCAGTGGTGCCTTTATTATTGCCCGTATTAGGATTACTTTAATACATTTGGGACACAACCGTTAAAAACTGATTTTGACATTAATAGATGATGGCCACTTAACAGGAAATAACTTTAAAATACTATTTTTTATACAAATGGTAATCGTCCCTTGCTGGATTTGAAGTAGTAACCTTTCGGTTATCAGCCAAAACAGCTAAGCAATTGCGCCACTGATACTGCTATTTAGATGAAATGTGTGACAACATTGTAAAAAAGTATATAATTGTCATTGCTTTCAAAACCACGATATTTTTTTATAAGAATGTCACCAAATAGATTATCTTCGCTGTTTGTAGCTGGTCCGCGCACTGGCAACTACTGGCGCCATGGCTTAGTGGTAAAGCGCCTGTCTAGTAAACAGGAGATCCTGGGTTCGATCCCCAGTGGTGCCTTTAAACAAAAGTATTTTGTGGGTATGTAAATATTATGACATTACAATTTGAAGGAAAATTTAATGACACTTCACGCCCTATTTTTTTAATTTTTCTGAAAGATTTGTCGCTTAAAACCAGGGAAATCTATTGCTGGAACTGCACCAAATAGAATATTTTTACTGGATTCAGACGAAGCCCTTCATATTTCATCAGGCTTCATGGCTTAATGGTAAACGACTTCTAGTAAATTGGACATCCCGATCGATCCCAAGTGATACCTTATATCTTAACTCTTTGGTGGTTAACGTATTAGCTCGACCGCAAACTCGTAGAAAACAAATTTTTGGCATCCTAAGAAAATTCCTATATTTAAAAGGTTATGTAGTCAACCCATTTTGTCTTGAACATCAAATATAAATCGTCCCTGGCTGGGCTTGAACCAGCAACCTTTCGGTTAACAGCCGAACGCGCTAACCAATTGCGCCACAGAGACATCTAGAACCGAAATTTGGGAGACGCTATTGGAAAGGCACTAAATATAATGTTTTTACTGGTTTTAGACGAAGCGCTTCATATTTCATCGGGCTTCATGGCTTATTGGAAAACGACTTCTAAGAAATTGGACATTCCGATCGATCGCAAGTGATATCTTATATCTTAACCCTTTTGTGGTTAACGTATTAGCTTGACCGCAAACTCGTAGAAAATAAATGTTTGACTTCCTACAAATTTGAAGTAGTAACCTTTCGGTTAACAGCCAAAACAGCTAAGCAATTGCGCCACTGATAATGCTATTTAGATGAAATGTGTGACAACATTGTAAAAAGAGTATATAATTGTCATTGCTTTCAAAGCCAGGATATTTTTTTATAAGAATGTCACCAAATAGATTATCTTCGCTGTTTGTAGCTGGTCCGCGCACTGACAACAGCTGGCGACATGGCTTAGTGGTAAAGCGCCTGTCTAGTAAACAGGAGATCCTGGGTTCGATCCCCAGTGGTGCCTTTAAACAAAAGTATTTTGTGGGTATGTAAATATTATGACATTACAATTTGAAGGAAAATTTAATGACACTTCACCCCTATTTTAAATTTTTCTGAAAGATTTGTCGCTTAAAACCAGGGAAATCTATTGCTGGAACTGCACCAAATAGAATATTTTTACTGGATTCAGACGAAGCCCTTCATATTTCATCAGGCTTCATAGCTTAATGGTAAACGACTTCTAGTAAATTGGACATCCCGATCGATCCCAAGTGATACCTTATATCTTAACTCTTTGGTGGTTAACGTATTAGCTCGACCGCAAACTCGTAGAAAACAAATTTTTGACATCCTAAGAAAATTCCTATATTTAAAAGGTTATGTAGTCAACCCATTTTGTCTTGAACATCAAATATAAATCGTCCCTGGCTGGGCTTGAACCAGCAACCTTTCGGTTAACAGCCGAACGCGCTAACCAATTGCGCCACAGAGACATCTAGAACCGAAATTTAGGAGACGCTATTGGAACGGCACTAAATATAATGTGTTTACTGGTTTTAGACGAAGCGCTTCATATTTCATCGGGCTTCATGGCTTATTGGAAAACGACTTCTAAGAAATTGGACATTCCGATCGATCGCAAGTGATATATTATATGTTAACCCTTTTGTGGTTAACGTATTAGCTTGACCGCAAACTCGTAGAAAATAAATGTTTGACTTCCTACAAATTTGAAGTAGTAACCTTTCGGTTAACAGCCAATACAGCTAAGCAATTGCGCCACTGATAATGCTATTTAGATGAAATGTGTGACAACATTGTAAAAAGAGTATATAATTGTCATTGCTTTCAAAGCCAGGATATTTTTTTATAAGA
This sequence comes from Ciona savignyi, assembly GCA_000149265.1. Classification (NCBI taxonomy): domain Eukaryota; kingdom Metazoa; phylum Chordata; class Ascidiacea; order Phlebobranchia; family Cionidae; genus Ciona; species Ciona savignyi. Next base: position 19,793 of record AACT01035354.1, on the reverse strand, counting down.
ATGTCACCAAATAGATTATCTTCGCTGTTTGTAGCTGGTCCGCGCACTGACAACAGCTGGCGACATGGCTTAGTGGTAAAGCGCCTGTCTAGTAAACAGGAGATCCTGGATTCGATCCCCAGTGGTGCCTTTAAACAAAAGTATTTTGTGGGTATGTAAATATTATGACATTACAATTTGAAGGAAAATTTAATGACACTTCACCCCTATTTTATTTTTTTCTGAAAGATATGTTGCTTAAAACCAGGGAAATCTATTGCTGGAACTGCACCAAATAGAATATTTTTACTGGATTCAGACGAAGCCCTTCATATTTCATCAGGCTTCATGGCTTAATGGAAAATGACTTCTAGTAAATTGGACATCCCGATCGATCCCAAGTGATACCTTATATCTTAACTCTTTGGTGGTTAACGTAATAGCTCGACCGCAAACTCGTAGAAAACAAATTTTTGACATCCTAAGAAAATTCCTATATTGAAAAGGATATGTAGTCAACCCAATTTGTCTTGAACATCAAATATAAATCGTCCCTGGCTGGGCTTGAACCAGCAACCTTTCGGTTAACAGCCGAACGCGCTAACCAATTGCGCCACAGAGACATCTAGAACCGAAATTTGGGAGACGCTATTGGAACGGCACTAAATATAGCCTAATGTTTTTACTGGTTTTAGACGAAACGCTTCATATTTCATCGGGCTTCATGGCTTATTGGAAAACGACTTCTAAGAAATTGGACATTCCGATCGATCGCAAGTGATATTTTATATCTTAACTCTTTTGTGGTTAACGTATTAGCTTGACCGCAAACTCGTACAAAATAAATTTTTGACTTCCTAAAAAAATTCCTATATTCAAAAGGATATGTAGTCAACCCATATTGTCTTAAACATCAAAGTTAAATCGTCCCTGGCTGGGCTTGAACCAGCAACCTTTCGGTTAACAGCCGAACGCGCTAACCAATTGCGCCACAGAGACATCTACATTCGAAATTTGGGAGACGCTATTGTAACGTGTTTTAAATACTTTATATTTTAGGCGAAGATGGTTAACTTTATACAAGTGTACCACAATGATGTCTTCAAAATCACATTGTAGTTTTATTTTATACATAGCACCGTTTGATGACGTCGTAGACCCTGATCCAGCGGAAAAAACAATTTTCATGGTTTTTAATAGTTTTGGATTGTTTTAACATCTATTCCACAAAATATAGCTGTAAGGCGCCATGGCTTAGTGGTAAAGCGCCTGTCTTGTAAACAGGAGATCCTGGGTTCAATCCCCAGTGGTGCCTTTATTATTGCCCGTATTAGGATTACTTTAATACATTTGGGACACAACCGTTAAAAACTGATTTTGACATTAATAGATGATGGCCACTTAACAGGAAATAACTTTAAAATACTATTTTTTATACAAATGGTAATCGTCCCTTGCTGGATTTGAAGTAGTAACCTTTCGGTTATCAGCCAAAACAGCTAAGCAATTGCGCCACTGATACTGCTATTTAGATGAAATGTGTGACAACATTGTAAAAAAGTATATAATTGTCATTGCTTTCAAAACCACGATATTTTTTTATAAGAATGTCACCAAATAGATTATCTTCGCTGTTTGTAGCTGGTCCGCGCACTGGCAACTACTGGCGCCATGGCTTAGTGGTAAAGCGCCTGTCTAGTAAACAGGAGATCCTGGGTTCGATCCCCAGTGGTGCCTTTAAACAAAAGTATTTTGTGGGTATGTAAATATTATGACATTACAATTTGAAGGAAAATTTAATGACACTTCACCCCTATTTTAAATTTTTCTGAAAGATTTGTCGCTTAAAACCAGGGAAATCTATTGCTGGAACTGCACCAAATAGAATATTTTTACTGGATTCAGACGAAGCCCTTCATATTTCATCAGGCTTCATGGCTTAATGGTAAACGACTTCTAGTAAATTGGACATCCCGATCGATCCCAAGTGATACCTTATATCTTAACTCTTTGGTGGTTAACGTATTAGCTCGACCGCAAACTCGTAGAAAACAAATTTTTGACATCCTAAGAAAATTCCTATATTTAAAAGGTTATGTAGTCAACCCATTTTGTCTTGAACATCAAATATAAATCGTCCCTGGCTGGGCTTGAACCAGCAACCTTTCGGTTAACAGCCGAACGCGCTAACCAATTGCGCCACAGAGACATCTAGAACCGAAATTTGGGAGACGCTATTGGAAAGGCACTAAATATAATGTTTTTACTGGTTTTAGACAAAGCGCTTCATATTTTATCGGGCTTCATGGCTTATTGGAAAACGACTTCTAAGAAATTGGACATTCCGATCGATCGCAAGTGATATCTTATATCTTAACTGTTTTGTGGTTAACGTATTAGCTTGACCGCAAACTCGTAAAAAATAAATTTTTGACTTCCTAAAAAAATTCCTATATTTAAAAGGATATGTATTCAACCCATATTGTCTTAAACATCAAAGTTAAATCGTCCCTGGCTGGGCTTGAACCAGCAACCTTTCGGTTAACAGCCGAACGCGCTAACCAATTGCGCCACAGAGACATCTACATTCGAAAATTGGGAGACGCTATTGTAACGTGTTTTAAATACTTTATATTTAAGGCGAAGATGGATAGCTTTATACAAGTGTACCACAATGATGTCTTCAAAATCACATTGTAGTTTTATTTTATACATAGCACCGTTTGATGAGGTCGTAGACCCTGATCCAGCGGAAAATACAATTTTCATGGTTTTTAATAGTTTTGGATTGTTTTAACATCTATTCCACAAAGTATAGCTGTAAGGCGCCATGGCTTAGTGGTAAAGCGCCTGTCTTGTAAACAGGAGACCCTGGGTTCGATCCCCAGTGGTGCCTTTATTATTGCCCGTATTAGGATTACTTTAATACATTTGGGACACAACCGTTAAAAACTGATTTTACCATTAATAGATGATGGCCACTTAACAGGACAATAACTTTAAAATACTATTTTTTATACAAATGGTAATCGTCCCTTGCTGGATTTGAAGTAGTAACCTTTCGGTTATCAGCCAAAACAGCTAAGCAATTGCGCCACTGATACTGCTATTTAGATGAAATGTGTGACAACATTGTAAAAAAGTATATAATTGTCATTGCTTTCAAAACCAACGATATTTTTTTATAAGAATGTCACCAAATAGATTATCTTCGCTGTTTGTAGCTGGTCCGCGCACTGGCAACTACTGGCGCCATGGCTTAGTGGTAAAGCGCCTGTCTAGTAAACAGGAGATCCTGGGTTCGATCCCCAGTGGTGCCTTTAAACAAAAGTATTTTGTGGGTATGTAAATATTATGACATTACAATTTGAAGGAAAATTTAATGACACTTCACCCCTATTTTTTTAATTTTTCTGAAAGATTTGTCGCTTAAAACCAGGGAAATCTATTGCTGGAACTGCACCAAATAGAATATTTTTACTGGATTCAGACGAAGCCCTTCATATTTCATCAGGCTTCATGGCTTAATGGTAAACGACTTCTAGTAAATTGGACATCCCGATCGATCCCAAGTGATACCTTATATCTTAACTCTTTGGTGGTTAACGTATTAGCTCGACCGCAAACTCGTAGAAAACAAATTTTTGACATCCTAAGAAAATTCCTATATTTAAAAGGTTATGTAGTCAACCCATTTTGTCTTGAACATCAAATATAAATCGTCCCTGGCTGGGCTTGAACCAGCAACCTTTCGGTTAACAGCCGAACGCGCTAACCAATTGCGCCACAGAGACATCTAGAACCGAAATTTGGGAGACGCTATTGGAAAGGCACTAAATATAATGTTTTTACTGGTTTTAGACGAAGCGCTTCATATTTCATCGGGCTTCATGGCTTATTGGAAAACGACTTCTAAGAAATTGGACATTCCGATCGATCGCAAGTGATATCTTATATCTTAACCCTTTTGTGGTTAACGTATTAGCTTGACCGCAAACTCGTAGAAAATAAATGTTTGACTTCCTACAAATTTGAAGTAGTAACCTTTCGGTTATCAGCCAAAACAGCTAAGCAATTGCGCCACTGATACTGCTATTTAGATGAAATGTGTGACAACATTGTAAAAAAAGTATATAATTGTCATTGCTTTCAAAACCAGGATATTTTTTTATAAGAATGTCACCAAATAGATTATCTTCGCTGTTTGTAGCTGGTCCGCGCACTGGCAACTACTGGCGCCATGGCTTAGTGGTAAAGCGCCTGTCTAGTAAACAGGAGATCCTGGGTTCGATCCCCAGTGGTGCCTTTAAACAAATGTAAATATTATGACATTACAATTTGAAGGAAAATTTAATGACACTTCACCCCTATTTTAAATTTTTCTGAAAGATTTGTCGCTTAAAACCAGGGAAATATATTGCTGAAACGGCACCAAATAGAATGTTTTTACTGAATTTAGACGAAGCCCTTCATATTTCATCCGGCTTTATGGCTTAATGGAAAACGACTTCTAGTAAATTGGACATCCCGATCGATCCCAAGTGATACCTTATATCTTAAGTCTTTGGTGGTTAACGTATTTGCTCGACCGCAAACTCGTACAAAACAAATTTTTGACATCCTAAGAAAATTCCTATATTCAAAAGGATATGCAGTCATCCCATTTTGTCTTGAACATCAAATATAAATCGTCCCTGGCTGGGCTTGAACCAGAAAACTTTCGGTTAACAGCCGAACGCGCTAACCAATTGCGCCACAGAGACATCTAGAACCGAAATTTGGGAGACGCTATTGGAAAGGCACTAAATATAATGTTTTTACTGGTTTTAGACAAAGCGCTTCATATTTTATCGGGCTTCATGGCTTATTGGAAAACGACTTCTAAGAAATTGGACATTCCGATCGATCGCAAGTGATATCTTATATCTTAACTGTTTTGTGGTTAACGTATTAGCTTGACCGCAAACTCGTAAAAAATAAATTTTTGACTTCCTAAAAAAATTCCTATATTTAAAAGGATATGTATTCAACCCATATTGTCTTAAACATCAAAGTTAAATCGTCCCTGGCTGGGCTTGAACCAGCAACCTTTCGGTTAACAGCCGAACGCGCTAACCAATTGCGCCACAGAGACATCTACATTCGAAATTTGGGAGACGCTATTGTAACGTGTTTTAAATACTTTATATTTAAGGCGAAGATGGATAGCTTTATACAAGTGTACCACAATGATGTCTTCAAAATCACATTTTAGTTTTATTTTATACATAGCACCGTTTGATGAGGTCGTAGACCCTGATCCAGCGGAAAATACAATTTTCATGGTTTTTAATAGTTTTGGATTGTTTTAACATCTATTCCACAAAATATAGCTGTAAGGCGCCATGGCTTAGTGGTAAAGCGCCTGTCTTGTAAACAGGAGATCCTGGGTTCGATCCCCAGTGGTGCCTTTATTTTTTCCCGTATTAGGATCGCTTTAATACATTTGGGACACAACCGTTAAAAACTGAATTTACCATTAATAGATGATGGCCACTTAACAGGAAATAACTTTAAAATACTATTTTTATACAAATGGTAATCGTCCCTTGCTGGATTTGAAGTAGTAACCTTTCGGTTAACAGCCAAAACAGCTAAGCAATTGCGCCACTGATACTGCTATTTAGATGAAATGTGTGACAACATTGTAAAAAGAGTATATAATTGTCATTGCTTTCAAAACCAGGATATTTTTTAGAAGAATGTCACCAAATAGATTATCTTCGCTGTTTGTAGCTGATCCGCGCACTGACAAAAGCTGGCGCCATGGCTTAGTGGTAAAGCGCCTGTCTAGTAAACAGGAGATCCTGGGTTCGATCCCCAGTGGTGCCTTTAAACAAATGTAAATATCATGACATTACAATTTGAAGGAAAATTTAATGACACTTCACCCCTATTTTAAATTTTTCTGAAAGATATGTCGCTTAAATCCATGGAAATCTATTGCTGGAACGGCACCAAATAGAATGTTTTTACTGGATTTAGACGAAGCCCCTCATATTTCATCCTGATTCATGGCTTAATGGAAAACGACTTCTAGTAAATTGGACATTCCGATCGATCCCAAGTGATACCTTATATCTTAACTCTTTGGTGGTTAACGTATTAGCTCGACCGCAAACTCGTAGAAAACAAATTTTTGACATCCTAAGAAAGTTCCTATATTCAAAAGGATATGTAGTCAACCCATTTTGTCTTGAACATCAAATATAATTCGTCCCTGGCTGCGATTGAACCAGCAACCTTTCGGTTAACAGCCGATCGCGCTAACCAATTGCGCCACAGAGACATCTAGAACCGAAATTTGGGAGACGCTATTGGAACGGCACTAAATATAATGTGTAACTGCACCAATGCAGTTGTGTTTTTATGGTTCACTTATTTTGTCACCTTTGATTTCTATGAGTTGTCCTTGAGTCTCAGTTAACGTTTGCATTTTAAGTTCTTTTCATTTACGGTGCAATCAGGGACGCAGCCTGTTATTCTCTCTATTTCTTAAGGAAAACTAAGGATTTTGGGACTAAATTTAATATTAAGGAACGGACGTGGTAATGTAAAGGTGTGTTATATTATTTGTTTTTGATGGCTTATAATTTACGTTGTTTTTTTCTTTTAGTAACCGCTTAATAAATCACAACGAAGACAAGTGAGTCTACTCCATTACCGCGTGCCGTAACAGTTACTTTACAACGACGTCGGCGTTGATTATGTTCCAAGAAAACACGGAAGTGATGGAAACCTCGAGTGCGCCCGAAGTTAAATTAGATAAGCTAGATTTTAACGTGACGGTTCGAGGGGAATCAATGTTCGACGGAGACTTGTTAGACGCGGAGAACTGTTTATTATGTTATGTGGATGAGGTCACGGAATGTGCAATAGTGTCGGACGAACGAAGGACCGATCCAACAAGCTGTAACGGAGTTGTTCAAGGCCAAACGCAACTTTAGAAAGCTATATATGGAGAGGAAGGAAACATGTTCCACGTCCCTGCAGGATAAGTGGTCCGAGAAAGCGTTGCGTTTACAAGACATTGTTAACGAAGCAACATTAAAAGCCGAGCGCGCACTCGATCGATTGCAACAATGTGGCTCGGCGGAGAAATCTAACCGGAGATCAATGGGAAGCGCCAACTACACCCTGCCTGTTAAAATCGAAGTGTTCGACGGTGACCCGCTGCAATTTCCGGCTTGGGAAACTGCGTTCACAGCGTTAGTCGACACACAAACAACCAGCGCTGCTCATAAACTTAATCTTTTACAACAGTTTTTATCAGGTGAACCGAGGTCGGTGGTTGACGGATTCTTCCTGCTCCAGTCGGACGAAGCGTACCAGGAAGCAAGAACCAAACTAAAAGAAAGGTATGGAAACAACAGTTTGGTCAGCAATTCATTTACCAATAAACTATATGCATGGCCCAAAATCCAAGCAAGTGACGCTAAAGGTATAAGGCGCTTTTCAGACTTTCTGAATCAAATCGTTGCTGCAAAAAGACATATCCCCCCAGTTAGGCGTGTTGGACTACGCCACGGAAAGTGCCGAAATCGTTGCCCGATTACCTCAGTTTATCTCTAATAGGTGGCGAGACGTGGTACTCGAGTATAAATTGGACAATAAAAACAATTACCCACCCTTTGAAAAATTAGCAGAGTTTATCGCTCTACAATCGGAAAGGGAGAACATCCCCTGAACTGCATGAAATTGGCTCCGCTTTAGACCAACGAGGAAACGCGTACGACAGATCGACGAGCTCCTTTCATATCCGACCAAGAGAAAGTATGGACAATCTCCCAGAAGGTAACCCGGTCATATTTTTGCACCTACTGTCACAGCAACACCCATGGTTTAAACAAATGCGATGCGTTTATGAAAATAAATTTGATGGATAGACGATACTTTTTACGAACGAGGGGACTTTGTTACGGATGTGGGTCCAGTAGAGAGCATATTGCAAGGAAATGCACTAACCGAGCTACGTGTACCATCTGCCGCAGATCGCATCTCACCCCCTTGCATGTTCACGGTATTTTACGGTATTTTAGACGAACGATCAAACCCGAAGCAAATCATAAAGGACAAAACATTTCGAATAAAAAACAAGAAAGGACAGAAACAACCAAAGTTTGTGAAACATGTAAATCATCAGCAAATCCAGTCTGGGATGATCTTACTGCAAGGAAGAGTGAGCAACCTAGATTAGAAGAGAAAACGAAAACTAGGGAAGATATGGACAGTTTATTAAAATCTGTTGTTGTTTTTCAGAATAAAGTTGACGAAGGAGCAGACCCAAAGTCCGTCCTCTGCGCTTTCTTTAAGCAAGGTTTGTGTGGAAAAGCGGACAAATGCAAATTCTCTCACGATTTGGCTGTGGAACACAAGGTGGAGAAAAGAAGTTTGTACGCCGATGGGAAAGTCGATAAATTAGATAACGACACAATGGTCAAGGTCAAATGGGTCGATAACAAGTTAAAGGAAGTAGTGGAAAAGAAACACGACGACAAAAACAAATTAGCGACAAAAGCCGACATTTTTTGCAAGCATTTCATCCAAGCAGTAGAAGAGAAGAAATACAGATGGTTCTGGAATTGTCCAAATGGAGGCTTCAACTGTATGTACAAACACGCGTTACCGCCAGGATTCGTGTTGAAAGGCGACAAAAAAAGGTTGGATTCTCTTGTGAAGAAAATTACTATTGAAGATTTGGAGAAAAGGGAGCGGGCAGCACAGGGACGCAGGAGAGTAACAATGACAAGCTTTATGCCATGGAAAAAGAGGAAAAAAGAAGAAAGGATTAAATTGATAAAGTCGAATAAAGACTGTCGGAAACGAGATTACAAATCCGGGAAATATTTGGGAACCAGACGAACGAGTACGTACACCCTCGGTCATAGACATGCCGATTTACAAACTTGTTTTACTGATTAAGGGCGGAACCGGGGATTCCCGAACGGGGAGCCATTGTTAAGGATCAATAACTAGATGGATAAACATTGTTTCGTACAAGACGGTGTCTTAAGAGTTCGTACAAAATTGTCGCGTTATCATTTGCGTTTTTTTATTTATTGAAAATTCGGTTTAAATTTTGGAGAGCCATGTAACTGCACCAATGCATGCAGTTGTGTTTTTATGGTTCACTTATTTTGTCACCTTTGATTTCTATGAGTTGTCCTTGAGTCTCAGTTAACGTTTGCATTTTAAGTTCTTTTCATTTACGGTGCAATCAGGGACGCAGCCTGTTATTCTCTCTATTTCTTAAGGAAAACTAAGGATTTTGGGACTAAATTTAATATTAAGGAACGGACGTGGTAATGTAAAGGTGTGTTATATTATTTGTTTTTGATGGCTTATAATTTACGTTGTTTTTTCTTTTAGTAACCGCTTAATAAATCACAACGAAGACAAGTGAGTCTACTCCATTACCGCGTGCCGTAACATAATGTTTTTACTGGTTTTAGACGAAGCGCTTCATATTTCATCGGGCTTCATGGCTTATTGGAAAACGACTTCTAAGAAATTGGACATTCCGATCGATCGCAAGTGATATCTTATATCTTAACCCTTTTGTGGTTAACGTATTAGCTTGACCGCAAACTCGTAGAAAATAAATTTTTGACTTCCTAAAAAAATTCCTATATTCAAAAGGAAATGTAGTCATCCCATATTGTCTTAAACATCAAAGTTTTGGGACACAACCGTTAAAAACTGAATTTACCATTAATAGATGATGGCCACTTAACAGGAAATAACTTTAAAATACTATTTTTATACAAATGGTAATCGTCCCTTGCTGGATTTGAAGTAGTAACCTTTCGGTTATCAGCCAAAACAGCTAAGCAATTGCGCCACTGATACTGCTATTTAGATGAAATGTGTGACAACATTGTAAAAAAAGTATATAATTGTCATTGCTTTCAAAACCAGGATATTTTTTTATAAGAATGTCACCAAATAGATTATCTTCGCTGTTTGTAGCTGGTCCGCGCACTGGCAACAACTGGCGCCATGGCTTAGTGGTAAAGCGCCTGTCTAGTAAACAGGAGATCCTGGGTTCGATCCCCAGTGGTGCCTTTAAACAAAAGTATTTTGTGGGTATGTAAATATTATGACATTACAATTTGAAGGAAAATTTAATGACACTTCACCCCTATTTTATTTTTTTCTGAAAGATATGTCGCTTAAAACCAGGGAAATCTATTGCTGGAACTGTACCAAATAGAATATTTTTACTGGATTCAGACGAAGCCCTTCATATTTCATCAGGCTTCATGGCTTAATGGAAAACGACTTCTAGTAAATTGGACATTCCGATCGATCCCAAGTGATACCTTATATCTGAACTCTTTGGTGGTTAACGTATTAGCTCGACCGCAAACTCGTAGAAAACAAATTTTTGACATCCTAAGAAAGTTCCTATATTCAAAAGGATATGTAGTCAACCCATTTTGTCTTGAACATCAAATATAATTCGTCCCTGGCTGCGATTGAACCAGCAACCTTTCGGTTAACAGCCGATCGAGCTAAACAATTGCGCCACAGAGACATCTAGAACCGAAATTTGGGAGACGCTATTGGAACGGCACTATAATGTTTTTTACTGGTTTTAGACGAAGCGCTTCATATTTCATCGGGCTTCATGGCTTATTGGAAAACGACTTCTAAGAAATTGGACATTCCGATCGATCGCAAGTGATATCTTATATCTTAACCCTTTTGTGGTTAACGTATTAGCTTGACCGCAAACTCGTAGAAAATAAATTTTTGACTTCCTAAAAAAATTCCTATATTCAAAAGGAAATGTAGTCAACCCATATTGTCTTAAACATCAAAGTTAAATCGTCCCTGGCTGGGCTTGAACCAGCAACCTTTCGGTTAACAGCCGAACGCGCTAACCAATTGCGCCACAGAGACATCTACATTCGAAATTTGGGAGACGCTATTGTAACGTGTTTTAAATACTTTATATTTTAGGCGAAGATGGTTAACTTTATACAAGTGTACCACAATGATGTCTTCAAAATCACATTGTAGTTTTATTTTATACATAGCACCGTTTGATGACGTCGTAGACCCTGATCCAGCGGAAAAAACAATTTTCATGGTTTTTAATAGTTTTGGATTGTTTTAACATCTATTCCACAAAATATAGCTGTAAGGCGCCATGGCTTAGTGGTAAAGCGCCTGTCTTGTAAACAGGAGATCCTGGGTTCGATCCCCAGTGGTGCCTTTATTATTTCCCGTATTAGGATCGCTTTAATACATTTGGGACACAACCGTTAAAAACTGAATTTACCATTAATAGATGATGGCCACTTAACAGGAAATAACTTTAAAATACTATTTTTATACAAATGGTAATCGTCCCTTGCTGGATTTGAAGTAGTAACCTTTCGGTTAACAGCCAAAACAGCTAAGCAATTGCGCCACTGATACTGCTATTTAGATGAAATGTGTGACAACATTGTAAAAAGAGTATATAATTGTCATTGCTTTCAAAACCAGGATATTTTTTAAAAGAATGTCACCAAATAGATTATCTTCGCTGTTTGTAGCTGATCCGCGCACTGACAAAAGCTGGCGCCATGGCTTAGTGGTAAAGCGCCTGTCTAGTAAACAGGAGATCCTGGGTTCGATCCCCAGTGGTGCCTTTAAACAAATGTAAATATCATGACATTACAATTTGAAGGAAAATTTAATGACACTTCACCCCTATTTTAAATTTTTCTGAAAGATATGTCGCTTAAAACCATGGAAATCTATTGCTGGAACGGCACCAAATAGAATGTTTTTACTGGATTTAGACGAAGCCCTTCATATTTCATCCGGATTCATGGCTTAATGGAAAACGACTTCTAGTAAATTGGACATTCCGATCGATCCCAAGTGATACCTTATATCTTAACTCTTTGGTGGTTAACGTATTAGCTCGACCGCAAACTCGTAGAAAACAAATTTTTGACATCCTAAGAAAGTTCCTATATTCAAAAGGATATGTAGTCAACCCATTTTGTCTTGAACATCAAATATAATTCGTCCCTGGCTGCGATTGAACCAGCAACCTTTCGGTTAACAGCCGATCGCGCTAACCAATTGCGCCACAGAGACATCTAGAACCGAAATTTGGGAGACGCTATTGGAACGGCACTAAATATAATGTGTAACTGCACCAATGCAGTTGTGTTTTTATGGTTCACTTATTTTGTCACCTTTGATTTCTATGAGTTGTCCTTGAGTCTCAGTTAACGTTTGCATTTTAAGTTCTTTTCATTTACGGTGCAATCAGGGACGCAGCCTGTTATTCTCTCTATTTCTTAAGGAAAACTAAGGATTTTGGGACTAAATTTAATATTAAGGAACGGACGTGGTAATGTAAAGGTGTGTTATATTATTTGTTTTTGATGGCTTATAATTTACGTTGTTTTTTTCTTTTAGTAACCGCTTAATAAATCACAACGAATACAAGTGAGTCTACTCCATTACCGCGTGCCGTAACAGTTACTTTACAACGACGTCGGCGTTGATTATGTTCCAAGAAAACACGGAAGTGATGGAAACCTCGAGTGCGCCCGAAGTTAAATTAGATAAGCTAGATTTTAACGTGACGGTTCGAGGGGAATCAATGTTCGACGGAGACTTGTTAGACGCGGAGAACTGTTTATTATGTTATGTGGATGAGGTCACGGAATGTGCAATAGTGTCGGACGAACGAAGACCGATCCAACAAGCTGTAACGGAGTTGTTCAAGGCCAAACGCAACTTTAGAAAGCTATATATGGAGAGGAAGGAAACATGTTCCACGTCCCTGCAGGATAAGTGGTCCGAGAAAGCGTTGCGTTTACAAGACATTGTTAACGAAGCAACATTAAAAGCCGAAGCGCGCACTCGATCGATTGCAACAATGTGGCTCGGCGGAGAAATCTAACCGGAGATCAATGGGAAGCGCCAACTACACCCTGCCTGTTAAAATCGTAGTGTTCGACGGTGACCCGCTGCAATTTCCGGCTTGGGAAACTGCGTTCACAGCGTTAGTCGACACACAAACAACCAGCGCTGCTCATAAACTTAATCTTTTACAACAGTTTTTATCAGGTGAACCCGAGGTCGGTGGTTGACGGATTCTTCCTGCTCCAGTCGGACGAAGCGTACCAGGAAGCAAGAACCAAACTAAAAGAAAGGTATGGAAACAACAGTTTGGTCAGCAATTCATTTACCAATAAACTATATGCATGGCCCAAAATCCAAGCAAGTGACGCTAAAGGTATAAGGCGCTTTTCAGACTTTCTGAATCAAATCGTTGCTGCAAAAAGACAAATCCCCCCAGTTAGGCGTGTTGGACTACGCCACGGAAAGTGCCGAAATCGTTGCCCGATTACCTCAGTTTATCTCTAATAGGTGGCGAGACGTGGTACTCGAGTATAAATTGGACAATAAAAACAATTACCCACCCTTTGAAAAATTAGCAGAGTTTATCGCTCTACAATCGGAAAGGGAGAACATCCCTGAACTGCATGAAATTGGCTCCGCTTTAGACCAACGAGGAAACGCGTACGACAGATCGACGAGCTCCTTTCATATCCGACCAAGAGAAAGTATGGACAATCCCCAGAAGGTAACCCGGTCATATTTTTGCACCTACTGTCACAGCAACACCCCATGGTTTAAACAAATGCGATGCGTTTATGAAAATAAATTTGATGGATAGACGATACTTTTTACGAACGAGGGGACTTTGTTACGGATGTGGGTCCAGTAGAGAGCATATTGCAAGGAAATGCACTAACCGAGCTACGTGTACCATCTGCCGCAGATCGCATCTCACCCCCTTGCATGTTCACGGTATTTTACGGTATTTTAGACGAACGATCAAACCCGAAGCAAATCATAAAGGACAAAACATTTCGAATAAAAAACAAGAAAGGACAGAAACAACCAAAGTTTGTGAAACATGTAAATCATCAGCAAATCCAGTCTGGGATGATCTTACTGCAAGGAAGAGTGAGCAACCTAGATTAGAAGAGAAAACGAAAACTAGGGAAGATATGGACAGTTTATTAAAATCTGTTGTTGTTTTTCAGAATAAAGTTGACGAAGGAGCAGACCCAAAGTCCGTCCTCTGCGCTTTCTTTAAGCAAGGTTTGTGTGGAAAAGCGGACAAATGCAAATTCTCTCACGATTTGGCTGTGGAACACAAGGTGGAGAAAAGAAGTTTGTACGCCGATGGGAAAGTCGATAAATTAGATAATGACACAATGGTCAAGGTCAAATGGGTCGATAACAAGTTAAAGGAAGTAGTGGAAAAGAAACACGACGACAAAAACAAATTAGCGACAAAAGCCGACATTTTTTGCAAGCATTTCATCCAAGCAGTAGAAGAGAAGAAATACAGATGGTTCTGGAATTGTCCAAATGGAGGCTTCAACTGTATGTACAAACACGCGTTACCGCCAGGATTCGTGTTGAAAGGCGACAAAAAAAGGTTGGATTCTCTTGTGAAGAAAATTACTATTGAAGATTTGGAGAAAAGGGAGCGGGCAGCACAGGGACGCAGGAGAGTAACAATGACAAGCTTTATGCCATGGAAAAAAAGGAAAAAAGAAGAAAGGATTAAATTGATAAAGTCGAATAAAGACTGTCGGAAACGAGATTACAAATCCGGGAAATATTTGGGAACCAGACGAACGAGTACACCCTCGGTCATAGACATGCCGATTTACAAATTTGTTTTATTGATTAAGGGCGGAACCGGGGATTCCCGAACGGGGAGCCATTGTTAAGGATCAATAACTAGATGGATAAACATTGTTTCGTACAAGACGGTGTCTTAAGAGTTCGTACAAACTTGTCGCGTTATCATTTGCGTTTTTTTATTTATTGAAAATTCTGTTTAAATTTTGGAGAGCCATGTAACTGCACCAATGCATGCAGTTGTGTTTTTATGGTTCACTTATTTTGTCACCTTTGATTTCTATGAGTTGTCCTTGAGTCTCAGTTAACGTTTGCATTTTAAGTTCTTTTCATTTACGGTGCAATCAGGGACGCAGCCTGTTATTCTCTCTATTTCTTAAGGAAAACTAAGGATTTTGGGACTAAATTTAATATTAAGGAACGGACGTGGTAATGTAAAGGTGTGTTATATTATTTGTTTTTGATGGCTTATAATTTACGTTGTTTTTTCTTTTAGTAACCGCTTAATAAATCACAACGAAGACAAGTGAGTCTACTCCATTACCGCGTGCCGTAACATAATGTTTTTACTGGTTTTAGACGAAGCGCTTCATATTTCATCGGGCTTCATGGCTTATTGGAAAACGACTTCTAAGAAATTGGACATTCCGATCGATCGCAAGTGATATCTTATATCTTAACCCTTTTGTGGTTAACGTATTAGCTTGACCGCAAACTCGTAGAAAATAAATGTTTGACTTCCTACAAATTTGAAGTAATAACCTTTCGGTTAACAGCCAAAACAGCTAAGCAATTGCGCCACTGATAATGCTATTTAGATGAAATGTGTGACAACATTGTAAAAAGAGTATATAATTGTCATTGCTTTCAAAGCCAGGATATTTTTTTATAAGAATGTCACCAAATAGATTATCTTCGCTGTTTGTAGCTGGTCCGCGCACTGACAACAGCTGGCGACATGGCTTAGTGGTAAAGCGCCTGTCTAGTAAACAGGAGATCCTGGGTTCGATCCCCAGTGGTGCCTTTAAACAAATGTAAATATCATGACATTACAATTTGAAGAAAAATTTAATGACACTTCACCCTATTTTAAATTTTTCTGAAAGATATGTCGCTTAATACCATGGAAATCTATTGCTGAAACGGCACCAAATAGAATGTTTTTACTGAATTTAGACGAAGCCCTTCATATTTCATCCGTCTTTATGGCTTAATGGAAAACGACTTCTAGTAAATTGGACATCCCGATCGATCCCAAGTGATACCTTATATCTTAAGTCTTTGGTGGTTAACGTATTTGCTCGACCGCAAACTCGTAGAAAACAAATTTTTGACATCCTAAGAAAATTCCTATATTGAAAAGGATATGTAGTCAACCCATTTTGTCTTGAACATCAAATATAAATCGACCCTGGCTTGGCTTGAACCAGCAACCTTTCGGTTAACAGCCGAACGCGCTAACCAATTGCGCCACAGAGACATCTAGAACCGAAATTTGGGAGACGCTATTGGAACGGCACTAAATATAATGTTTTTACTGGTTTTAGACGAAACGCTTCATATTTCATCGGGCTTCATGGCTTATTGGAAAACGACTTCTAAGAAATTGGACATTCCGATCGATCGCAAGTGATATTTTATATCTTAACTCTTTTGTGGTTAACGTATTAGCTTGACCGCAAACTCGTACAAAATAAATTTTTGACTTCCTAAAAAAATTCCTATATTCAAAAGGATATGTAGTCAACCCATATTGTCTTAAACATCAAAGTTAAATCGTCCCTGGCTGGGCTTGAACCAGCAACCTTTCGGTTAACAGCCGAACGCGCTAACCAATTGCGCCACAGAGACATCTACATTCGAAATTTGGGAGACGCTATTGTAACGTGTTTTAAATACTTTATATTTTAGGCGAAGATGGTTAACTTTACACAAGTGTACCACAATGATGTCTTCAAAATCACATTGTAGTTTTATTTTATACATAGCAACGTTTGATGACGTCGTAGACCCTGATCCAGCGGAAAAAACAATTTTCATGGTTTTTAATAGTTTTGGATTGTTTTAACATCTATTCCACAAAATATAGCTGTAAGGCGCCATGGCTTAGTGGTAAAGCGCCTGTCTTGTAAACAGGAGATCCTGGGTTCGATCCCCAGTGGTGCCTTTATTATTGCCCGTATTAGGATTACTTTAATACATTTGGGACACAACCGTTAAAAACTGATTTTGACATTAATAGATGATGGCCACTTAACAGGAAATAACTTTAAAATACTATTTTTTATACAAATGGTAATCGTCCCTTGCTGGATTTGAAGTAGTAACCTTTCGGTTATCAGCCAAAACAGCTAAGCAATTGCGCCACTGATACTGCTATTTAGATGAAATGTGTGACAACATTGCAAAAAAGTATATAATTGTCATTGCTTTCAAAACCAGGATATTTTTTTATAAGAATGTCACCAAATAGATTATCTTCGCTGTTTGTAGCTGGTCCGCGCACTGGCAACTACTGGCGCCATGGCTTAGTGGTAAAGCGCCTGTCTAGTAAACAGGAGATCCTGGGTTCGATCCCCAGTGGTGCCTTTAAACAAAAGTATTTTGTGGGTATGTAAATATTATGACATTACAATTTGAAGGAAAATTTAATGACACTTCACCCCTATTTTTTTAATTTTTCTGAAAGATTTGTCGCTTAAAACCAGGGAAATCTATTGCTGGAACTGCACCAAATAGAATATTTTTACTGGATTCAGACGAAGCCCTTCATATTTCATCAGGCTTCATGGCTTAATGGTAAACGACTTCTAGTAAATTGGACATCCCGATCGATCCCAAGTGATACCTTATATCTTAACTCTTTGGTGGGTTAACGTATTAGCTTGACCGCAAACTCGTAGAAAATAAATGTTTGACTTCCTAAAAAAATTCCTATATTCAAAAGGAAATGTAGTCAAACCATATTGTCTTAAACATCAAAGTTAAATCGTCCCTGGCTGGGCTTGAACCAGCAACCTCTTCGGTTAACAGCCGAACGCGCTAACCAATTGCGCCACAGAGACATCTACATCCATAATTTGGGAGACGCTATTGTAACGTGTTTTAAATACTTTATATTTTCGGCGAAGATGGTTAACTTTATACAAGTGTACCACAATGCATGTCGTTTCAACAATCACATTGTAGTTTTATTTTATACATAGCACCGTTTGATGAGGTCGTTGACCCTTATCCAGCGGAAAATACAATTTTCATGGTTTTTAATAGTTTTGGATTGTTTTAACATCTATTCCACAAAATATAGCTGTAAGGCGCCATGGCTTAGTGGTAAAGCGCCTGTCTTGTAAACAGGAGATCCTGGGTTCGATCCCCAGTGGTGCCTTTAATATTGCCCGTATTAGGATTACTTTAATACATTTGGGACACAACCGTTAAAAACTGAATTTACCATTAATAGATGATGGCCATTTAACAGGAAATAACTTTAAAATACTATTTTTTATACAAATGGTAATCGTCCCTTGCTGGATTTGAAGTAGTAACCTTTCGGTTATCAGCCAAAACAGCTAAGCAATTGCGCCACTGATACTGCTATTTAGATGAAATGTGTGACAACATTGTAAAAAAAGTATATAATTGTCATTGCTTTCAAAACCACGATATTTTTTTATAAGAATATCACCAAATAGATTATCTTCGCTGTTTGTAGCTGGTCCGCGCACTGGCAACTACTGGCGCCATGGCTTAGTGGTAAAGCGCCTGTCTAGTAAACAGGAGATCCTGGGTTCGATCCCCAGTGGTGCCTTTAAACAAAAGTATTTTGTGGGTATGTAAATATTATGACATTACAATTTGAAGGAAAATTTAATGACACTTCACCCCTATTTTAAATTTTTCTGAAAGATTTGTCGCTTAAAACCAGGGAAATCTATTGCTGGAACTGCACCAAATAGAATATTTTTACTGGATTCAGACGAAGCCCTTCATATTTCATCAGGCTTAATGGTAAACGACTTCTAGTAAATTGGACATCCCGATCGATCCCAAGTGATACCTTATATCTTAACTCTTTGGTGGTTAACGTATTAGCTCGACCGCAAACTCGTAGAAAACAAATTTTTGACATCCTAAGAAAATTCCTATATTTAAAAGGTTATGTAGTCAACCCATTTTGTCTTGAACATCAAATATAAATCGTCCCTGGCTGGGCTTGAACCAGCAACCTTTCGGTTAACAGCCGAACGCGCTAACCAATTGCGCCACAGAGACATCTAGAACCGAAATTTAGGAGACGCTATTGGAACGGCACTAAATATAATGTTTTTACTGGTTTTAGACGAAGCGCTTCATATTTCATCGGGCTTCATTGCTTATTGGAAAACGACTTCTAAGAAATTGGACATTCCGATCGATCGCAAGTGATATCTTATATCTTAACCCTTTTGTGGTTAACGTATTAGCTTGACCGCAAACTCGTAGAAAATAAATTTTTGACTTCCTAAAAAAATTCCTATATTCAAAAGGAAATGTAGTTAACCCATATTGTCTTAAACATCAAAGTTTTGGGACACAACCGTTAAAAACTGAATTTGACATTAATAGATGATGGCCACTTAACAGGAAATAACTTTAAAATACTATTTTTATACAAATGGTAATCGTCCCTTGCTGGATTTGAAGTAGTAACCTTTCGGTTATCAGCCAAAACAGCTAAGCAATTGCGCCACTGATACTGCTATTTAGATGAAATGTGTGACAACATTGTAAAAAAAGTATATAATTGTCATTGCTTTCAAAACCAGGATATTTTTTTATAAGAATGTCACCAAATAGATTATCTTCGCTGTTTGTAGCTGGTCCGCGCACTGGCAACAACTGGCGCCATGGCTTAGTGGTAAAGCGCCTGTCTAGTAAACAGGAGATCCTGGGTTCGATCCCCAGTGGTGCCTTTAAACAAAAGTATTTTGTGGGTATGTAAATATTATGACATTACAATTTGAAGGAAAATTTAATGACACTTCACCCCTATTTTATTTTTTTCTGAAAGATATGTCGCTTAAAACCAGGGAAATCTATTGCTGGAACTGTACCAA
>AACT01035175.1:0-10665 GCA_000149265.1 Ciona savignyi | reverse complement strand
CAGAATTAAGTCATGGTATCATCCCTGAAAGCACAGATTCTCACATTCAGACAATGGGAAAATATGAAGAAAGGCTCTTGCTCTAGCCAAGGAACTAAACATTAAATTAACAATTAACAAAAGATGATATCCATCGTGCTCAACGTGTTGGGGAAAAAAGAAACGATGCGACCCCTCGACCAACTATTGTAAGATTCCTGTTAAGCTGTTAAAAGAATGTGCAAGCTACGACCGGGTATTTGTGACCGAAGATCTACCAAGATAAGTCAAGAATGAGAATGTGGTGGCAAATTTGTATTCTGTCACAAAAGTAATGAAGTTAGAAAAGGGACCGACCAAATGAACCACAACAACCCATGGATCACTGTAAACTCACCCGATAATCTTTTCAGACATGGTGGCATCGACGTTGACTTTAGAAAGTTGAACTACTACTCTCTGAATCATAACAGTAACCTGAAGGATGGAAACCCGTGCTAAAGTTAATCAATGCCATGTTAAGCATCTCAGGAAGCTATGCAATGTGATGATATATATATACAACAATTGGATATCTTAAATGTTGACAGTACAGTATGATTTTTTGGGAAGGTCTGACGATGAATATTTTTGCCCGGCATGCCTTAAATCAATTTATCTCACTCATGTTGTTGATAAACGAGTATCTAGGAAAATGTCATGATACTTGTATCAGATACTTATATAGATTAAATTGGTAACAATCTAAGGGTCGAATGCACCAACATAGATCAGATCAAGCAAGGATCAAGATCAAAATGGGCTTAATCTGATCCGCACTGATCCGAGGATCAATTTGGCATGCACCAACTGTCACGAAAATTGGATCAGTGAAGATCAGATCATTTCGACTTGATCCGGATCAAGTGAGGATCAGCTACGATTTGCGTGAAATGTTGATTGGGAAATCCCCAAATTGTATTCTGTCTGCGCGCTTGTATTCCGTCTGCGATTATTACAGTTTTGTTAAGTCGGAAAAAGACATATTTTATGAATTAATGGATAAGTATAAAAATATCATTGAGTGCAAAAAAACTGATGCTAGGGTAGACAAAGAATCTGCCTGGGGGAAGAAGTTGAAGTTCTATGAAGAGTTTAATTCAACATCCACCTACTGTGTGAGAACAATTCCACAGCTAAAGCTTTTCTGGAAAAATTCAAAACTTAGAGCTGAAACGGAACTCAAGTAAGTCTCATTCGTAGACAAAGAGTCCAAACAGGTGGAGGTCCTCCAACTGAACCTGACGAATTTGCAGAAAAGATTGAAGGTAGAACATTTCATGACCTTGTTTTCACAAACAGCTTATAAATTACTTTCTTTCTTAAGCCTTTACAAAACCCATATGATGATGATGCCACCCTTGATTTCTGAACAGGAGGGGGGGTTGATGTAAACCACAAAGTTCCAGAGAACCATCCAGTCCATCATCAACCACCTCATTCTTTACTCCTGTTATAAAGAAACACAGGAAAAGTGGTGATAAAGATTGCATAAATGATTTGAAAATGAAGTTATTGGAAAACCAGATCAATGAAAGTCCTCATTTTGAAAGCTAAAAAATATTTGGAGCAACAACTTGCTTCCAAATCAAGTGCTTACCTTAAGTTATGACACACAATATTTACTTTCTATTTTTCTTCATTTGTATTTACTTTGTTGTATTCCTTCAGTGTTTTCTGTTCAATTCTTTTCATAAATTTGTATTGTTTGCATTTATTATCCTAAAAGTGCGTGTCAATGATATGTGCCCGGAAAATGTTTCCTGCTGTACTTGTGATAGAATTGTTGTCACTTTCCATGTCTCCCATCATATGACATTCATCAGATTCCTCTTCAATCAGATCACCCTTTCTCATAGCAAAGTTGTGTAGACAAGCTGTTGCCACCACAATTGTGAGAGAGTTTTCTAATTTTGTTCTTAAAGGTATTCTCAAACAACGAAGGTCCTTTCAATCTTTATCCTTGTAAGAATGTGGGCTTGGTTGTATTTTTTCTCCTTGGTAGTCAGTCGTTGGATTTAATAATGGAGTTAAGAGATAGTCCCGGCAGGCATTCCCTCCATCCCCAAGCAATACTCCATCAATTGATTTGTTCTCAAAGTGGAAACAGATAGCACTGCTATCATGTGTTGAACCTGGCCACCTGCACACCAAATTTGAAAAGCACATTTCTGCATCACAGATTGCTTAAACATTTATAGAAAAAAAACCTTTACGGTTTCTATAAACCTCAGCATTTTCTCCACCAGGTTAGATAATTGGGATGTGCTAGTGTTCCTTAATAGAGAGAGTTGCGTCATTGAAAATTAGAAGAACTGTTTGTGTCCAAATTGTCTACAAGCCCAGTGCGCAGTTTCAGACAAATGTGTATAAAATTAATGCGTACGGGAGTTTGTGAGGTTATTTACTAATATTTGGACTGTTGTACTTTGCTTATTTAATTGGAAATTGTTCTATTGCAAATATATATTACTTAGACTGTGATTTTATTAGCACTAGGCTATTAGGCCTACAGTTGCAGGACTTGAACCAAAGAGTTTTCTCAGAAACTGTGGTGAACTCATAAGATTATTTGAGTTTTGCAAGTCTGTCAGATGGTGGGACGATAAGCCTATAACATATTTATCTTGTACCTAATTGTTTTTGTTACTTGCTTTGCTTCTGCTACAGGATTCAGGGTTGTGTAATATGGCCTAGAGAAGTCGCATTTCATGCTGGCTATATGGAATATCTTACGGAACTTGCAAGAAAACTTCAAAAATCAAGACAAGCATATGCTTTTAACTTTTTAGATAATCTCTCCAAAAGGGATGAAATTATGCAGTTCAAACCCCTTGAGATGATAAAGTCGACAAACAATAATGGAATTTCAGTAGTAGACAATGAAAAGTGGTGTCTCGAACATATCATGCAACTGATTTTACCTACCAGTTATTAAATAAAAAACTGCATCATGTTTGTTTATTCTTATACATTTATTTGCTATATACAAGTCTGACAACGGTAAAACGGTTAAATTGAATACAGATTTTACATCATAGCAATAAAATGACAGGGTGTAGTGCTTGGGGCTGCACAAACCACACTGAAAATAAGAAAAAAATGTTTAGATTCCCAAAAGAAAAAGGAAAGCGAGTTTTGTGGAAAGCAAAATTAAACAGAAAAAATTGGGAAGTTACAGACAATTCTTGTTTATGTGAAGTTAGTAGCTTAAGTATTCAAACTGTAAGCATTTTGAATCATAGGAGAGAAATTGTACTCCGAATACCATGCTAAGAATTCACTAGGTTGTTGGTAAAACAGGACAGGACACAACAGAACAGGACATATCAATGACATTTAGACTTTTTAGTGGTAGGCCTAACTAAACATTGCTAAAAAATTAAAATAAAACAAAGTACATACACATTTTCTTACAGGACCATTTTCACTGCAGTCAGTTCGTTATGGGGAAAAAAATTAAAGAAGACAGCAGTTCCAACGCTGTAAATACAGAGTCCTCGGAAATCACCTAAAAAAAGAATAAATTTACTTGCTGCACAGCAGAAAAGAGAACAACTGCTTGTTCAAGAGCATTCTTACTGCCCACCTTTCATCATCTGCAGTTATAGAGACGAGTAAAGCCGAAGAAGAAACTATGGAAAGTTGGGATCCCATTTGTTACAGTTATTTATTCCAATAAAACTTTTAATAATTTCATCATTTAAATAATTTGTTGTTACATAAAAGTTTGCTAAGTTACTTTTAAAGTTAATTTTGATTCAGTATTCTAGATACAATGGCATCTTTACCTTCTCACCTCTAGGCTCACACAGGATTGCCTTGAAAATCTATTCAGTTCTGTTCGCTTGAAAAATCCCACCCCATCTCCTCTTGAATTTAAATGTGCATTGAAAATGATAAGCGTTGCCCAATTTCTGCATACTTCTTCCTGGGGAAACCATCAAAAAGATGACGCTCAATACTTGGCAGAATTTTTACAACAGCCAGCACAACTGGCAGCAGCATCTGATGATATACCGTTACCTGAAGTTGACATGCAACTATCTTTGGAACCATGCAACTTTGACAAGAGTGATCTCAATAGTTTGTACTATTTGGCTGGGTAGTGTTTCTAGAGTAAAAAAACATCAAATAACATGCGACAAATGTATGGAGGAAGTTCTTACCTCTCAACTATCGAGTGTGCAACTGTTGCATGATGATTCTATACAGCTCACAAAATTAAAAGATTACACTGGAAACTCTCTCGTTGAAGTCTTCGGACAAAGTTTTCAGCATGATTAAAATATCAGAATCAACCATGAGACTAATTGGGGAAGCTAAATTAAAAGCAATGAAAAATGTTAGAAAAGTTATTTTAAAACAAGTGTCGGCAGCCACCGAATCTTTCCAATTTCCTACTTGCCACAGTGTTAAGATAAAAATCTTAAAGAGATTCGTCCATGTTCGCTTACAAATTATTTGCAAACAAATGAGAAGAAAAACAAAAAAAAGAATTTAAAGCTAGCCGAGGAGAATTGAGCAGCAAAACCATGGGCTAAGAAAAAGCTTGTGCAGTCATTGCAGTAGGGCGACTTTATTAAATTACATGATAATATTGAGATTTGTGAAATGGATATCTCTAGTTGGCCTATTTGGTTTGTTTTTTCCATGCTTCTGGTGTTTGATAATCAATGGCTCCTGACTGATATAATTTGTAAATAAATTTCAATTTTAACAGTAATTTCTGGAGTATTCAATTCAATTTACAGTAAGGGCGGTATAGAACGCTATACTTACAGGCTACCGGTATATAGCTTAAATAAAATAGAAATAGTTAAGGAAAGGAAGGTTTAGGTTCAAAGTTTGCTAAATGCCTGGCGCCACTAAA
The DNA here is from genome assembly GCA_000149265.1 of Ciona savignyi. Classification (NCBI taxonomy): domain Eukaryota; kingdom Metazoa; phylum Chordata; class Ascidiacea; order Phlebobranchia; family Cionidae; genus Ciona; species Ciona savignyi. Next base: position 5,774 of record AACT01035175.1, on the reverse strand, counting down.
TCTGCTATTGACACAAACAAAAGCCAATTTGCCGCATTGGTACAACATGTCAAAGTGAGGTAAAATAGCCCTAAATCCCTTAAATGTAACAAAACTGAACTAATTATAGTCTACTAGGTAAATAAACCTTCTTTCACGAAAGTATCTAGATAAACTAAGCTTGTGGTGTTCAAATTATTGCATTAATTCAATGATTTCGCCTATGCTTGACACAATAATTTGGACACATTTTTGCTTCCATGCGGTTTTGGCGGGAAAACCCGAATGTCGGAACTCTGTTCATTAAGGGACACTAGGATGTGCGTTGCAATCAATGGCACCAACAATACCTGGAACACCTGCAACACTTTGAAAATCAACCTTTGTGTTGTGCAGAGGGTATTGCCTTTTGGAAAAGATATGAATTGGGCATGCTTTGAGGCAATTGCTTTTGATAACCTTTGAACTATCCTGCAAATGGTGGATTGATCCACACCAATCAAATCACCATCAGTTCTTTGAAAATGCCCAGTTGCATAAAAGCGAATTGTGGCAATGACTTGCAAAATAGGAGGGATGTAGTTGTTCCTTTGTGACTTATGAGTCAAATCACTAGAAATCAGTTCCACCAAATCACATACTGACTTTTTGTTGAACCTGTATCTGCATTTAAATTCCTCTTCATCATATACTTGAAATGGATCAGTCCTGTCACGTACCACTCGTTTCGCTGGTCTTTCCAATAACTCAATGAGTTCAATTGTATCCACCATTTTTCCTTATATTTGTTGTCACTTTTGTATTGTGCAGTCACAATACAACAAAATTGTTTTCACTGATATTATTCGATTAAAGTTAGCTGGGAGCATTAAAAAACAATTTGTAAGAAAAATTCGCTGAAATAAAATGTAATTTTGTGGGAAAAGCATTGTTTACACAACTTTTTTGTAAGTTAATCCACCTCTCTAGCAGGATTAAGTTTTGGATCAAAATTAGGTATTTGATCTGGAATTGATCCCACTTTTTTGTTGGTGCATATCAAATTTTGATCATTTTGAGTTGATCCAAATTTGATCCCAAGTTTGATCTGATCTCTGCTTAATCCGCGTTGGTGCGCATTCCACCCTAAGTCTGATTCATGACGTCAATATAATAAGGTGGTTTGTGTAAAAACATGTATCGATTAGAGTTCTTGTTGCTAAACAGAGACTAAAATGCAGTTATCTAAGAAATATAGCATTCAGCTGAGTGGATACACATTTATGCATGGTGGATTTATTTACCAACCAACCCATGCTGGAAAGGCGTAGGACTTTTTGTACAGAACTCGATCTAAATCTTAATGTGGGTGACCTAACAATAAACCTGGAGTGATTTGTAGACCCAAATAGGGATGCACAAACTAGAATATCGATTCTTTCGGATTCGAATTCAAATATTAAAGTTTATTTCCGAATTCCTTTTTTATTTTCATTGTGGGCATACATATATTATTTAAGAATGTTTAACACTGGCCAGAGTTTATACTGTGTACAATTTGAATATCTGGGAGGCAGTATTAATTTAGTATATTAATCTTTCCTTGTTTGTTTTTCTGCATATTTTGTCACTAAATAAATTTTATTGCACAAAACCTTCTTTTGCAAGTATGTTCCTTTACTCGGGTGAAAGTGTTTCCCGCGTCGCTATAAAGTAGAGAAAGTATCATTTAGAAAGCTTTGTATATTTTTGTACCGACCTACAAAAAAGATGCCTAGAAGACGATCGATCATCTGTAGTTTGGGAGCATTTTAGTGACCCTGATAGCGCAAACATAGTAAAATGTAGACACTGTATATATCAACAAAAGCATTTGAAACCCCAGTACATGATGACAAGGCCACTTGGCTGCATCCAGCATACAAGTCAATTATTTTACAAAAAATCGTAGTGTACAGGTAAGATATGCAAAGTCCAAATAAATAAAAGAGAGACTGACAGTAAGAACGTTAAACGTAAATTTGTATAATATTATATAGTTAAGGCACTCTGCCTTTGTAGGTAAAGGCAGCGATAGAGAGTGAAATAGTGTCGTCTATGGAAAAACACCTTCACCCAATTCCATTGCAAGACCAGTCCAACTTAATAAAGAATACATCTACGAGTGGAGTTTTTCCGGTTGTTTTATTCAAAAGGTTCGACGCTGCCAGTCTAGTTCAGTTTCACGCCATGTGGAGTCGGAACGGAGATTCTATGTACTAGGTATAGAAGGCAGCGGATCCTGGGAACTTGAGTCCCGGCCAATTAGAACGTTGAAAAAACCCCTGGCCCCACACAGGTTTCTTTATTTTTTTACTCCTTTTATGGTAGGCCTCCCTACTACAGACAGAGAGTACGGGTTGTAAAAATTAAGTATTATATTATTATACTTATGTGTGTGCTTAATCACTGCAATACATTAAGTTTCTTCACTTATTTCTATCTTGTAATGTCTACTACTGCTGTGTTTTATATTTTGTCCTGTTGATTTTCGGGGAAAGCGGCAGGCAATTGACTTGTTGACCGTACGTACGGTCGTTTCGTTGTCTCCTGGTCTCATTGTTGTTGCCATATGTTTAACCAAACAATTAAATCCGGGGTGGGCAACACCAACACATACGGCCCGCAGACTGTATCTAACAATAACCGCACTGTTTATTGCGAGCTGGTGAAATAAACAATTGCCTTAGTGAACAAACAATTGTGTTACAATATAAGGGTCAAAGCCTAGAGCGTTGTAAATGGGTACTTAGTAACAACATGACTGTTATTGTTAGTTTTTCTTTAGCTGTTATTAGTTATATTTAAATTTCAAATATAAATGGATTTTATGAGTTATGCAAAGAGTAAATGTATGGTCAGAGTGTTGCAGTATTAAAAGAGTACAAACATTAGTCGTCATTATTTGACAAAACATGAAAACCATGAAAATAATTTAGTGAATAAATATGTGGTTAAGTTATTGAATATTAATTATCTAATAATCCGGCCCACCAAGAACTTCATTTCCCACATCTGGCCCACCACCTACTAGAAAAGTTGCCCACCCCCTGAATTAAATGATTCTTTGTGGATGCATACTAAGATAATAAGAATAATTAGGTACAGTCAGCGTAGTTGTTCGGTTACTCCAATATATCAGAAGCTTTTTCCTGCTGCTAAGTTAAATAACATCTATGACTTAGAAGTTGGTAAATATGTATAATATTATTTGCTTTTGGGACGCATTATACAGATTTGTTTTACTGTTTTAACATACAGCCTGTAATCCGGCTTAGGAAATGCAACGTTTGACGTTTTCGGGGGGGGTTTTCACCCTCCCGTGTAACGCACCTTGGTGCTTTAGCGTGGCTCGAATATATGCTGACTCCGATATCCGACTTCCAAAGATCGAGTCCACGCTGGTTGAACGTTGGTTAGTTTATTGTCAAACGTTGTTAATATGATGAACACACGAATAAATCAATTCACTTTACTCGGGAATCGATTCGCGGGACCGACTGGCGTCGGAATAACTGCGCGATGCGTTTAATAGACAGTTCGTTTTCCTTTGCGTCTTGTCAACTCGTTCTTTGTTTATTCCGGCAGAAGCGACTTTTGTCTTGTTCCTTCTGTCAACTATGCCACAAAGTCTCAATAACCCAGCGCTTAACGCGCCAGGTGGCAGTCACCTCGGTCTCAGCCTCGTTCCCTCTCTCTCTGTCAAACCCCTTCTGACGTTCAAACATCCGTATTTATCTGGTGCTCCAATCCCTAAGAGAAAACTGCATGATGCCCGTTTTTGGTCTTATTCATGTAATCTTTTCTCTCCAAAACCACTTATAGATTCTTTGCTTCTCACTCTTGCGACAACATCTCGTGTGATTGTTCGCCCAAAATAGACCCATTAGCTGGTCTTTCCCACGGGAACCCCATCAAAATCCAGCAAACTCCGAGCAATAACTGACGTCATAATGATTTCCAGAGATCAAACAACACTGACCGGCAATAGCTGGCGCCATAATGCAGTTTTAAGTGGATGACGTCCATCTTATCGCGGATGTTTGAATTGAAGTGAAAACAAGGCGAACCGCTGCATGCCTTCCACCGTAAAAAGGGAAAATCAAAATTAAGTCCATTCTTCCACATAATGTATGTGTTTCATATTAAAAGTTTGTTAGTAGAGAATATACAAAACATTTTTAGTAAGACGAGTGTGTTAATAATGAGAATATATGTGTCAAAGGTTGATTCTGGCTTAATGCAATTGTTAAAAATCCCGATGCAGCAACACATTTTGCTCAAAAGGCCATTATAGGGCTGTTGTTTTCATATTTTTGCTTGATACAAATAAGCCGTTTGGCTGTTTTCGCATATAGCAGCGATTTGCTTAAGTAACCTGGGCGGTAATATTAAGCAATAAAGAGACATAATAGATTTGCGGTTGCGCAGTGATCTCTTCGGGTTGATTTTCCCGGAAAATAGACATGTGTAAATCAAGCAATAAAAATAACATATCAAGTCGATAGCAAAAATAACAGAATTATTGGAGTTCTCATAAACTCTAGCAAATATATATGTGCCTTCTCGGGATTTAAATCAAATGCAATATTATATAGCCCACACTCAAACCTTTTCCACCGTGATATAGAAATGTGATGTGTAATGGTGGTCGATTTCTACATCAGTCTTCGCTCAGTTTCATAACTTCTGAAAAACTGAGAGCATCGCTGATTCAAAATCTTTAAACTCGAACATTTGCTTGCTTTTATCCGCAGACAGAGCCTTCCAGTTTAGTGTCGAGTGACCAACTGGTTAAAACAACATGGCTGAACGACGATTTGCGGCTCTTTGCTTGCTTGATATCGTCGCTGAATTTTCCCTCATCATGCTTGAAGGAAATGTTGAATAAACATAAACGGTGAGCTTCATTCAAAAGCAATTCTTCTAGCTCACTTGATTACTGCAGAAAGTTAAACAGACTTCTGCTTTGATCAGACTTCTGTTTTCTCGTAAACAGTAGGGTCTGCTCGGTTGAAATCTTCGTATCCACTCTTCAGACTTCGGTAGGTTGCGTTTAAGTTCAAAATCACGTCGGAAGGTCACCACTGCAACGTTTGACGTTTTCGATACGAACACACGAATAAATCAATTCACTTTACTCGGGAATCGATTCGCGGGACCGACTGGCGTCGGAATAACTGCGCGATGCGTTTAATAGACAGTTCGTTTTCCTTTGCGTCTTGTCAACTCGTTCTTTGTTTATTCCGGCAGAAGCGACTTTTGTCTTGTTCCTTCTGTCAACTATGCCACAAAGTCTCAATAACCCAGCGCTTAACGCGCCAGGTGGCAGTCACCTCGGTCTCAGCCTCGTTCCCTCTCTCTCTGTCAAACCCCTTCTGACGTTCAAACATCCGTATTTATCTGGTGCTCCAATCCCTAAGAGAAAACTGCATGATGCCCGTTTTTGGTCTTATTCATGTAATCTTTTCTCTCCAAAACCACTTATAGATTCTTTGCTTCTCACTCTTGCGACAACATCTCGTGTGATTGTTCGCCCAAAATAGACCCATTAGCTGGTCTTTCCCACGGGAACCCCATCAAAATCCAGCAAACTCCGAGCAATAACTGACGTCATAATGATTTCCAGAGATCAAACAACACTGACCGGCAATAGCTGGCGCCATAATGCAGTTTTAAGTGGATGACGTCCATCTTATCGCGGATGTTTGAATTGAAGTGAAAACAAGGCGAACCGCTGCATGAAACTTCTGTTTCCTGACTAATTCTTCTCTCAC
>AACT01035045.1:0-29019 GCA_000149265.1 Ciona savignyi | reverse complement strand
CTGTATATTAACTTGGTGCTCCGACTTCGTCGAGCCAAAAATAATTTAATGCGTAAAATCGTACAGGTCCCGCCGAGATTTGAACTCGGATTGCTGGATTCAGAGTCCAGAGTGATAACCGTTACACCACGGGATCGACAAGATAACTTGAATCGCAATTCATTTTATACATGATAACCTAAGTTATGTTATTTGAAAGTGAGAATCAGCACCAATAATTACATGCTTAATCGTTTGTGATGAATAATATGCGTATACGTACCTCACAATAACCAACAATATAATCATACTGAGGCAATCGCCCATATAAAATTTTACGGTAATCTGAGTAAAATGAGGTGGGCGAACTTAAAAAATACGAAGAAGGAGTTCCGGGGAACCCATCAGAAATTGCCACAGCGAACGGTTTACACGTCCACAGGGCGGGGTATTGGGTATAGTTTTCAACTAGCAATAAACACGCCTCAGGATGAACCTCATCAGCTATGTTACTTGCCACTGCGCAAAGCTGGCGAGCAAACTAAAGTAAAATGGTATTCAACCTGCCAATCAGCCTTTAATTTGTGGGCGTTGTGATATGGCTTGTAACAGAATAATCATGGCATTCACGATCTTTTATTTGTCATGACACTATTTCAGAACCTAAACTTAAATTACACTTCGGGAAAACAGGATTGATAGGGATATGCAAACCATGTTGGTAAAGAAAGCCGAATAATTAGCGCTAACCAGGTCAAAATTTATAGATAACTTTCTAATTTTTCATCCGCATTATCTCGCATATTTAAGAAGAAATTAATGACACAAACAAATTGAGAGCAAATTATATTTTGGTATCGAACTCACGCTGCTTCCGCGGAAGCCATATCAAACAGATATTTAAATGAGAATTGTTTTTAAATAGACGATCTCTTCTAAAATTCGGAGATTGGTCCGTGAATTATACGCATAAGGAGAATAAAGCATTTGGCATATTATTCATGTGCGAATTCCTAGCAGGACAAAACTAGGTCCCGCCGAGATTTGAACTCGGATTGCTGGATTCAAAGTCCAGAGTGATAACCGTTACACCACGGGACCGACAAAGATAACATCTATCGCATTTCGTTTTATACGTGATAACCTGAGTTATGTTAGTCGAAAGGGAGAAACAACGCCCAAAAATACATCTGTATTTGATCTGTATATTTAACTTGGTGCTCCGTCTTCGTCGAGCCAAAAATAATTTAATGCGTAAAATCGTACAGGTCCCGCCGAGATTTGAACTCGGATTGCTGGATTCAGAGTCCAGAGTGATAACCGTTACACCACGGGACCGACAACATGAGGTATGTTAGTCGAAAGGGAGAAACAACGCCAAAAATACATCTGTATTTGATCTGTATATATCTGTATATTAACTTGGTGCTCCGACTTCGTCGAGCCAAAAATAATTTAATGCGTAAAATCGTACAGGTCCCGCCGAGATTTGAACTCGGATTGCTGGGATTCAGAGTCCAGAGTGATAACCGTTACACCACGGGATCGACACAGATAACTTGAATCGCAATTCATTTTATACATGATAACCTAAGTTATGTTATTTGAAAGTGAGAATCAGCACCAATAATTACATGCTTAATCGTTTGTGATGAATAATATGCGTATACGTACCTCACAATAACCAACAATATAATCATACTGAGGCAATCGCCCATATAAAATTTTACGGTAATCTGAGTAAAATGAGGTGGGCGAACTTAAAAAATACGAAGAAGGAGTTCCGGGGAACCCATCAGAAATTGCCACAGCGAACGGTTTACACGTCCACAGGGCGGGGTATTGGGTATAGTTTTCAACTAGCAATAAACACGCCTCAGATGAACCTCATCAGCTATGTTACTGCCACTGCGCAAAGCTGGCGAGCAAACTAAAGTAAAATGGTATTCAACCTGCCAATCAGCCTTTAATTTGTGGGCGTTGTGATATGGCTTGTAACAGAATAATCATGGCATTCACGATCTTTTATTTGTCATGACACTATTTCTGAACCTAAACTTAAATTACACTTCGGGAAAACAGGATTGATAGGGATATGCAAACCATGTTGGTAAAGAAAGCCGAATAATTAGCGCTAACCAGGTCAAAATTTATAGATAACTTTCTAATTTTTCATCCGCATTATCTCGCATATTTGAAGAAATTAATGACACAACCAAATTGAGAGCAAATTATAATTTGGTATCGAACTCACGCTGCTTCCGCGGAAGCCATATCAAACAGATATTTAAATGAGAATTGTTTTTAAATGGACGATCTCTTCTAAAATTCGGAGATTGGTCCGTGAATTATACGCATGAAGAAAATAAAGCATTTGGCATATTATTCATGTGCGAATTCCTAGCAGGACAAAACTAGGTCCCGCCGAGATTTGAACTCGGATTGCTGGATTCAAAGTCCAGAGTGATAACCGTTACACCACGGGACCGACAAGATAACATCTATCGCATTTCGTTTTATACGTGATAACCTGAGTTATGTTAGTCGAAAGGGAGAAACAACGTCAAAAATACATCTGTATTTGATCTGCATATTTAACTTGGTGCTCCGTCTTCGTCGAGCCAAAAATAATTTAATGCGTAAAATCGTACAGGTCCCGCCGAGATGTGAACTCGGATTGCTGGATTCAGAGTCCAGAGTGATAACCGTCACACCACGGGACCGACAACATGAGGTATGTTAGTCGAAAGGGAGAAACAACGCCAAAAATACATCTGTATTTGATCTGTATATATCTGTATATTAACTTGGTGCTCCGACTTCGTCGAGCTAAAAATAATTTAATGCGTAAAATCGTACAGGTCCCGCCGAGATTTGAACTCGGATTGCTGGATTCAGAGTCCAGAGTGATAACCGTTACACCACGGGACCGACAAGATAACTTGAATCGCAATTCATTTTATACATGATAACCTAAGTTATGTTATTTGAAAGTGAGAATCAGCACCAATAATTACATGCTTAATCGTTTGTGATGAATAATAAGCGTATACGTACCTCACAATAACCAACAATATAATCATACTGAGGCAATCGCCCATATAAAATTTTACGGTAATCTGAGTAAAATGAGGTGGGCGAACTTAAAAAATACGATGGAGTTCCAGGGAACCCATCAGAAATTGCCACAGCGAACGGTTTACACGTCCACAGGGCGGGGTATTGGGTATAGTTTTCAACTAGCAATAAACACGCCTCGGATGAACCTCATCAGCTATGTTACTGCCACTGCGCAAAGCTGGCGAGCAAACTAAAGTAAAATGGTATTCAACCTGCCAATCAGCCTTTAATTTGTGGGGCGTTGTGATATGGCTTGTACCAGAATAATCATGGCATTCATGATCTTTTATTTGTCATGACACTATTTCAGAACCTAAACTTAAATTACACTTCGGAAAAACAGGATTGATAGGGATATGCAAAGCATGTTGGTAAAGAAAGCCGAATAATTAGCGCTAACCAGGTCAAAATTTATAGATAACTTTCTAATTTTTCATCCGCATTATCTCGCATATTTAAGAAGAAATTAATGACACAAACATAATTGAGAGCAAATTATAATTTGGTATCGAACTCACGCTGCTTCCGCGGAAGCCATATCAAACAGATATTTAAATGAGAATTGTTTTTAAATAGACGATCTCTTCTAAAATTCGGAGATTGGTCCGTGAATTATACGCATGAAGAGAATAAAGCATTTGGCATATTATTCATGTGCGAATTCCTAGCAGGACAAAACTAGGTCCCGCCGAGATTTGAACTCGGATTGCTGGATTCAAAGTCCAGAGTGATAACCGTTACACCACGGGGACCGACAAGATAACATCTATCGCATTTCGTTTTATACGTGATAACCTGAGTTATGTTAGTCGAAAGGGAGAAACAACGCCAAAAATACATCTGTATTTGATCTGTATATTTAACTTGGTGCTCCGTCTTCGTCGAGCCAAAAATAATTTAATGCGTAAAATCGTACAGGTCCCGCCGAGATTTGAACTCGGATTGCTGGATTCAGAGTCCAGAGTGATAACCGTTACACCACGGGACCGACAACATGAGGTATGTTAATCGAAAGGGAGAAACAACGCCAAAAATACATCTGTATTTGATCTGTATATATCTGTATATTAACTTGGTGCTCCGACTTCGTCGAGCCAAAAATAATTTAATGCGTAAAATCGTACAGGTCCCGCCGAGATTTGAACTCGGATTGCTGGATTCAGAGTCCAGAGTGATAACCGTTACACCACGGGATCGACAAGATAACTTGAATCGCAATTCATTTTATACATGATAACCTAAGTTATGTTATTTGAAAGTGAGAATCAGCACCAATAATTACATGCTTAATCGTTTGTGATGAATAATATGCGTATACGTACATCACAATAACCAACAATATAATCATACTGAGGCAATCGCCCATATAAAATTTTACGGTAATCTGAGTAAAATGAGGTGGGCGAACTTAAAAAATACGAAGAAGGAGTTCCGGGGAACCCATCAGAAATTGCCACAGCGAACGGTTTACACGTCCACAGGGCGGGGTATTGGGTATAGTTTTCAACTAGCAATAAACACGCCCCGGATGAACCTCATCAGCTATGTTACTGCCACTGCGCAAAGCTGGCGAGCAAACTAAAGTAAAATGGTATTCAACCTGCCAATCAGGCTTTAATTTGTGGGCGCTGTGATATGGCGTGTACCAGAATAATCATGGCATTCACGATCTTTTATTTGTCATGACACTATTTCAGAACCTAAACTTAAATTACACTTCGGAAAAACAGGATTGATAGGGATATGCAAAGCATGTTGGTAAAGAAAGCCGAATAATTAGCGCTAACCAGGTCAAAATTTATAGATAACTTTCTAATTTTTCATCCGCATTATCTCGCATATTTAAGAAGAAATTAATGACACAAACAAATTGAGAGCAAATTATAATTTGGTATCGAACTCACGCTGCTTCCGCGGAAGCCATATCAAACAGATATTTAAATGAGAATTTATTTTTAAATAGACGATCTCTTCTAAAATTCGGAGATTGGTCCGTGAATTATACGCATGAAGAGAATAAAGCATTTGGCATATTATTCATGTGCGAATTCCTAGCAGGACAAAACTAGGTCCCGCCGAGATTTGAACTCGGATTGCTGGATTCAAAGTCCAGAGTGATAACCGTTACACCACGGGACCGACAAGATAACATCTATCGCATTTCGTTTTATACGTGATAACCTGAGGTATGTTAGTCGAAAGGGAGAAACAACGCCAAAAATACACCTGTATTTGATCTGTATATTTAACTTGGTGCTCCGTCTTCGTCGAGCCAAAAATAATTTAATGCGTAAAATCGTACAGGTCCCGCCGAGATTTGAACTCGGATTGCTGGATTCAGAGTCCAGAGTGATAACCGTTACACCACGGGACCGACAACATGAGGTATGTTAGTCGAAAGGGAGAAACAACGCCAAAAATACATCTGTATTTGATCTGTATATATCTGTATATTAACTTGGTGCTCCGACTTCGTCGAGCCAAAAATAATTTAATGCGTAAAATCGTACAGGTCCCGCCGAGATTTGAACTCGGATTGCTGGATTCAGAGTCCAGAGTGATAACCGTTACAACACGGGACCGACAGGATAACTTGAATCGCAATTCATTTTATACATGATAACCTAAGTTATGTTATTTGAAAGTGAGAATCAGCACCAATAATTACATGCTTAATCGTTTGTGATGAATAATATGCGTAAACGTACCTCACCATAACCAAATATATAATCATACTGAGGCAATCGCCCATATAAAATTTTACGGTAATCTGAGTAAAATGAGGTGGGCGAACTTAAAAAATACGAAGAAGGAGTTCCGGGGAACCCATCAGAAATCTGCCACAGCGAACGGTTTACACGTCCACAGGGCGGGGTATTGGGTATAGTTTTCAACTAGCAATAAACACGCCTCGGATGAACCTCATCAGCTATGTTACTGCCACTGCGCAAAGCTGGCGAGCAAACTAAAGTAAAATGGTATTCAACCTGCCAATCAGCCTTTAATTTGTGGGCGTTGTGATATGGCTTGTACCAGAATAATCATGGCATTCACGATCTTTTATTTGTCATGACACTATTTCAGAACCTAAACTTAAATTACACTTCGGAAAAACAGGATTGATAGGGATATGCAAAGCATGTTGGTAAAGAAAGCCGAATAATTAGCGCTAACCAGGTCAAAATTTATAGATAACTTTCTAATTTTTCATCCGCATTATCTCGCATATTTAAGAAGAAATTAATGACACAAACAAATTGAGAGCAAATTATAATTTGGTATCGAACTCACGCTGCTTCCGCGGAAGCCATATCAAACAGATATTTAAATGAGAATTGTTTTTAAATAGACGATCTCTTCTAAAATTCGGAGATTGGTCCGTGAATTATACGCATGAAGAGAATAAAGCATTTGGCATATTTATTCATGTGCGAATTCCTAGCAGGACAAAACTAGGTCCCGCCGAGATTTGAACTCGGATTGCTGGATTCAAAGTCCAGAGTGATAACCGTTACACCACGGGACCGACAAGATAACATCTATCGCATTTCGTTTTATACGTGATAACCTGAGTTATGTTAGTCGAAAGGGAGAAACAACGCCAAAAATACATCTGTATTTGATCTGTATATTTAACTTGGTGCTCCGTCTTCGTCGAGCCAAAAATAATTTAATGCGTAAAATCGTACAGGTCCCGCCGAGATTTGAACTCGGATTGCTGGATTCAGAGTCCAGAGTGATAACCGTTACACCACGGGACCGACAACATGAGGTATGTTAGTCGAAAGGGAGAAACAACGCCAAAAATACATCTGTATTTGATCTGTATATATCTGTATATTAACTTGGTGCTCCGACTTCGTCGAGCCAAAAATAATTTAATGCGTAAAATCGTACAGGTCCCGCCGAGATTTGAACTCGGATTGCTGGATTCAGAGTCCAGAGTGATAACCGTTACACCACGGGATCGACAAGATAACTTGAATCGCAATTCATTTTATACATGATAACCTAAGTTATGTTATTTGAAAGTGAGAATCAGCACCAATAATTACATGCTTAATCGTTTGTGATGAATAATATGCGTATACGTACCTCACAATAACCAACAATATAATCATACTGAGGCAATCGCCCATATAAAATTTTACGGTAATCTGAGTAAAATGAGGTGGGCGAACTTAAAAAATACGAAGAAGGAGTTCCGGGGAACCCATCAGAAATTGCCACAGCGAACGGTTTACACGTCCACAGGGCGGGGTATTGGGTATAGTTTTCAACTAGCAATAAACACGCCCCCGGATGAACCTCATCAGCTATGTTACTGCCACTGCGCAAAGCTGGCGAGCAAACTAAAGTAAAATGGTATTCAACCTGCCAATCAGGCTTTAATTTGTGGGCGCTGTGATATGGCGTGTACCAAAATAATCATGGCATTCACGATCTTTTATTTGTCATGACACTATTTCAGAACCTAAACTTAAATTACACTTCGGAAAAACAGGATTGATAGGGATATGCAAAGCATGTTGGTAAAGAAAGCCGAATAATTAGCGCTAACCAGGTCAAAATTTATAGATAACTTTCTAATTTTTCATTCGCATTATCTCGCATATTTAAGAAGACATTAATGACACAAACAAATTGAGAGCAAATTATAATTTGGTATCGAACTCACGCTGCTTCCGCGGAAGCCATATCAAACAGATATTTAAATGAGAATTGTTTTTAAATAGACGATCTCTTCTAAAATTCGGAGATTGGTCCGTGAATTATACGCATAAGGAGAATAAAGCATTTGGCATATTATTCATGTGCGAATTCCTAGCAGGACAAAACTAGGTCCCGCCGAGATTTGAACTCGGATTGCTGGATTCAAAGTCCAGAGTGATAACCGTTACACCACGGGACCGACAAGATAACATCTATCGCATTTCGTTTTATACGTGATAACCTGAGTTATGTTAGTCGAAAGGGAGAAACAACGCCAAAAATACATCTGTATTTGATCTGTATATTTAACTTGGTGCTCCGTCTTCGTCGAGCCAAAAATAATTTAATGCGTAAAATCGTACAGGTCCCGCCGAGATTTGAACTCGGATTGCTGGATTCAGAGTCCAGAGTGATAACCGTTACACCACGGGACCGACAACATGAGGTATGTTAGTCGAAAGGGAGAAACAACGCCAAGAAATACATCTGTATTTGATCTGTATATATCTGTATATTAACTTGGTGCTCCGACTTCGTCGAGCCAAAAATAATTTAATGCGTAAAATCGTACAGGTCCCGCCGAGATTTGAACTCGGATTGCTGGATTCAGAGTCCAGAGTGATAACCGTTACACCACGGGACCGACAAGATAACTTGAATCGCAATTCATTTTATACATGATAACCTAAGTTATGTTATTTGAAAGTGAGAATCAGCACCAATAATTACATGCTTAATCGTTTGTGATGAATAATATGCGTATACGTACATCACAATAACCAACAATATAATCATACTGAGGCAATCGCCCATATAAAATTTTACGGTAATCTGAGTAAAATGAGGTGGGCGAACTTAAAAAATACGAAGAAGGAGTTCCGGGGAACCCATCAGAAATTGCCACAGCGAACGGTTTACACGTCCACAGGGCGGGGTATTGGGTATAGTTTTCAACTAGCAATAAACACGCCTCGGATGAACCTCATCAGCTATGTTACTGCCACTGCGCAAAGCTGGCGAGCAAACTAAAGTAAAATGGTATTCAACCTGCCAATCAGGCTTTAATTTGTGGGCGCTGTGATATGGCGTGTACCAGAATAATCATGGCATTCACGATCTTTTATTTGTCATGACACTATTTCAGAACCTAAACTTAAATTACACTTCGGAAAAACAGGATTGATAGGGATATGCAAAGCATGTTGGTAAAGAAAGCCGAATAATTAGCGCTAACCAGGTCAAAATTTATAGATAACTTTCTAATTTTTCATTCGCATTATCTCGCATATTTAAGAAGACATTAATGACACAAACAAATTGAGAGCAAATTATAATTTGGTATCGAACTCACGCTGCTTCCGCGGAAGCCATATCAAACAGATATTTAAATGAGAATTGTTTTTAAATAGACGATCTCTTCTAAAATTCGGAGATTGGTCCGTGAATTATACGCATAAGGAGAATAAAGCATTTGGAATATTATTCATGTGCGAATTCCTAGCAGGACAAAACTAGGTCCCGCCGAGATTTGAACTCGGATTGCTGGATTCAGAGTCCAGAGTGATAACCGTTACACCACGGGACCGACAACCTGAGTTATGTTAGTCGAAAGTGAGAAACAACGCCAAAAATACATCTGTATTTAATCTGTATGTTTAACTTGGTGCTCCGTCTTCGTCGAGCCAAAAATAATTTAATGCGTAAAATCGTACAGGTCCCGCCGAGATTTGAACTCGGATTGCTGGATTCAGAGTCCAGAGTGATAACCGTTACACCACGGGATCGACAAGATAACTTGAATCGCAATTCATTTTATACATGATAACCTAAGTTATGTTATTTGAAAGTGAGAATCAGCACCAATAATTACATGCTTAATCCGTTTGTGATGAATAATAAGCGTATACGTACCTCACCATAACCAACAATATAATCATACTGAGGCAATCGCCAATATAAAATTTTACGGTAATCTGAGTAAAATGAGGTGGGCGAACTTAAAAAATACGAAGAAGGAGTTCCGGGGAACCCATCAGAAATTGCCACAGCGAACGGTTTACACGTCCACAGGGCGGGGTATTGTGGTATAGTTTTCAACTAGCAATAAATACGCCTCAGATGAACCTCATCAGCTATGTTACTGCCACTGCGCAAAGCTGGCGAGCAAACTAAAGTAAAATGGTATTCAACCTGCCAATCAGCCTTTAATTTGTGGGCGTTGTGATATGGCTTGTACCAGAATAATCATGGCATTCACGATCTTTTATTTGTCATGACACTATTTCAGAACCTAAACTTAAATTACACTTCGGAAAAACAGGATTGATAGGGATATGCAAACCATGTTGGTAAAGAGAGCCGAATAATTAGCGCTAACCAGGTCAAAATTTATAGATAACTTTCTAATTTTTCATCCGCATTATCTCGCATATTTAAGAAGAAATTAATGACACAAACAAATTGAGAGCAAATTATAATTTGGTATCGAACTCACGCTGCTTCCGCGGAAGCCATATCAAACAGATATTTAAATGAGAATTGTTTTTAAATGGACGATCTCTTCTAAAATTCGGAGATTGGTCCGTGAATTATACGCATAAGGAGAATAAAGCATTTGGCATATTATTCATGTGCGAATTCCTAGCAGGACATAACTAGGTCCCGCCGAGATTTGAACTCGGATTGCTGGATTCAAAGTCCAGAGTGATAACCGTTACACCACGGGACCGACAAGATAACATCTATCGCATTTCGTTTTATACGTGATAACCTGAGTTATGTTAGTCGAAAGGGAGAAACAACGCCAAAAATACATCTGTATTTGATCTGTATATTTAACTTGGTGCTCCGTCTTCGTCGAGCCAAAAATAATTTAATGCGTAAAATCGTACAGGTCCCGCCGAGATTTGAACTCGGATTGCTGGATTCAGAGTCCAGAGTGATAACCGTTACACCACGGGACCGACAACATGAGGTATGTTAGTCGAAAGGGAGAAACAACGCCAAAAATACATCTGTATTTGATCTGTATATATCTGTATATTAACTTGGTACTCCGACTTCGTCGAGCCAAAAATAATTTAATGCGTAAAATGGTACAGGTCCCGCCGAGATTTGAACTCGGATTGCTGGATTCAGAGTCCAGAGTGATAACCGTTACACCACGGGATCGACAAGATAACTTGAATCGCAATTCATTTTATACATGATAACCTAAGTTATGTTATTTGAAAGTGAGAATCAGCATCAATAATTACATGCTTAATCGTTTGTGATGAATAATATGCGTATACGTACCTCACAATAACCAACAATATAATCATACTGAGGCAATCGCCCATATAAAATTTTACGGTAATCTGAGTAAAATGAGGTGGGCGAACTTAAAAAATACGCAGAAGGAGTTCCGGGGAACCCATCAGAAATTGCCACAGCGAAAGGTTTACACGTCCACAGGGCGGGGTATTGGGTATAGTTTTCAACTAGCAATAAACACGCCTCGGATGAACCTCATCAGCTATGTTACTGCCACTGCGCAAAGCTGGCGAGCAAACTAAAGTAAAATGGTATTCAACCTGCCAATCAGGCTTTAATTTGTGGGCGCTGTGATATGGCGTGTACCAGAATAATCATGGCATTCACGATCTTTTATTTGTCATGACACTATTTCAGAACCTAAACTTAAATTACACTTCGGAAAAACAGGATTGATAGGGATATGCAAAGCATGTTGGTAAAGAAAGCCGATTAATTAGCGCTAACCAGGTCAAAATTTATAGATAACTTTCTAATTTTTCATCCGCATTATCTCGCATATTTAAGAAGAAATTATTGACACAAACAAATTGAGAGCAAATTATAATTTGGTATCGAACTCACGCTGCTTCCGCGGAAGCCATATCAAACAGATATTTAAATGAGAATTGTTTGTAAATAGACGATCTCTTCTAAAATTCGGAGATTGGTCCGTGAATTATACGCATGAAGAGAATAAAGCATTTGGCATATTATTCATGTGCGAATTCCTAGCAGGACAAAACTAGGTCCCGCCGAGATTTGAACTCGGATTGCTGGATTCAAAGTCCAGAGTGATAACCGTTACACCACGGGTACGCGACAAGAAAAACATCTATCGCATTTCGTTTTATACGTGATAACCTGAGTTATGTTAGTCGAAAGGGAGAAACAACGCCAAAAATACATCTGTATTTGATCTGTATATTTAACTTGGTGCTCCGTCTTCGTCGAGCCAAAAATAATTTAATGCGTAAAATCGTACAGGTCCCGCCGAGATTTGAACTCGGATTGCTGGATTCAGAGTCCAGAGTGATAACCGTTACACCACGGGACCGACAACATGAGGTATGTTAGTCGAAAGGGAGAAACAACGCCAAAAATACATCTGTATTTGATCTGTATATATCTGTATATTAACTTGGTGCTCCGACTTCGTCGAGCCAAAAATAATTTAATGCGTAAAATTGTACAGGTCCCGCCGAGATTTGAACTCGGATTGCTGGATTCAGAGTCCAGAGTGATAACCGTTACACCACGGGATCGACAAGATAACTTGAATCGCAATTCATTTTATACATGATAACCTAAGTTATGTTATTTGAAATTGAGAATCAGCACCAATAATTACATGCTTAATCGTTTGTGATGAATAATATGCGTATACGTACCTCACAATAACCAACAATATAATCATACTGAGGCAATCGCCCATATAAAATTTTACGGTAATCTGAGTAAAATGAGGTGGGCGAACTTAAAAAATACGAAGAAGGAGTTCCGGGGAACCCATCAGAAATTGCCACAGCGAAAGGTTTACACGTCCACAGGGCGGGGTATTGGGTATAGTTTTCAACTAGCAATAAACACGCCTCGGATGAACCTCATCAGCTATGTTACTGCCACTGCGCAAAGCTGGCGAGCAATCTAAAGTAAAATGGTATTCAACCTGCCAATCAGGCTTTAATTTGTGGGCGCTGTGATATGGCGTGTACCAGAATAATCATGGCATTCACGATCTTTTATTTGTCATGACACTATTTCAGAACCTAAACTTAAATTACACTTCGGAAAAACAGGATTCATAGGGATATGCAAAGCATGTTGGTAAAGAAAGCCGAATAATTAGCGCTAACCAGGTCAAAATTTATAGATAACTTTCTAATTTTTCATCCGCATTATCTCGCATATTTAAGAAGAAATTAATGACACAAACAAATTGAGAGCAAATTATAATTTGGTATCGAACTCACGCTGCTTCCGCGGAAGCCATATCAAACAGATATTTAAATGAGAATTGTTTTTAAATAGACGATCTCTTCTAAAATTCGGAGATTGGTCCGTGAATTATACGCATGAAGAGAATAAAGCATTTGGCATATTATTCATGTGCGAATTCCTAGCAGGACAAAACTAGGTCCCGCCGAGATTTGAACTCGGATTGCTGGATTCAAAGTCCAGAGTGATAACCGTTACACCACGGGACCGACAAGATAACATCTATCGCATTTCGTTTTATACGTGATAACCTGAGTTATGTTAGTCGAAAGGGAGAAACAACGCCAAAAATACATCTGTATTTGATCTGTATATTTAACTTGATGCTCCGTCTTCGTCGAGCCAAAAATAATTTAATGCGTAAAATCGTACAGGTCCCGCCGAGATTTGAACTCGGATTGCTGGATTCAGAGTCCAGAGTGATAACCGTTACACCACGGGACCGACAACATGAGGTATGTTAGTCGAAAGGGAGAAACAACGCCAAAAATACATCTGTATTTGATCTGTATATATCTGTATATTAACTTGGTGCTCCGACTTCGTCGAGCCAAAAATAATTTAATGCGTAAAATCGTACAGGTCCCGCCGAGATTTGAACTCGGATTGCTGGATTCAGAGTCCAGAGTGATAACCGTTACACCACGGGACCGACAAGATAACTTGAATCGCAATTCATTTTATACATGATAACCTAAGTTATGTTATTTGAAAGTGAGAATCAGCACCAATAATTACATGCTTAATCGTTTGTGATGAATAATATGCGTATACGTACATCACAATAACCAACAATATAATCATACTGAGGCAATCGCCCATATAAAATTTTACGGTAATCTGAGTAAAATGAGGTGGGCGAACTTAAAAAATACGAAGAAGGAGTTCCGGGGAACCCACCAGAAATTGCCACAGCGAAAGGTTTACTCGTCCACAGGGCGGGGTATTGGGTATAGTTTTCAACTAGCAATAAACACGCCTCGGATGAACCTCATCAGCTATGTTACTGCCACTGCGCAAAGCTGGCGAGCAAACTAAAGTAAAATGGTATTCAACCTGCCAATCAGGCTTTAATTTGTGGGCGCTGTGATATGGCGTGTACCAGAATAATCATGGCATTCACGATCTTTTATTTGTCATGACACTATTTCAGAACCTAAACTTAAATTACACTTCGGAAAAACAGGATTGATAGGGATATGCAAAGCATGTTGGTAAAGAAAGCCGAATAATTAGCGCTAACCAGGTCAAAATTTATAGATAACTTTCTAATTTTTCATCCGCATTATCTCGCATATTTAAGAAGAAATTAATGACACAAACAAATTGAGAGCAAATTATAATTTGGTATCGAACTCACGCTGCTTCCGCGGAAGCCATATCAAACAGATATTTAAATGAGAATTGTTTTTAAATAGACGATCTCTTCTAAAATTCGGAGATTGGTCCGTGAATTATACGCATAAGGAGAATAAAGCATTTGGCATATTATTCATGTGCGAATTCCTAGCAGGACAAAACTAGGTCCCGCCGAGATTTGAACTCGGATTGCTGGATTCAAAGTCCAGAGTGATAACCGTTACACCACGGGACCCGACAAGATAACATCTATCGCATTTCGTTTTATACGTGATAACCTGAGTTATGTTAGTCGAAAGGGAGAAACAACGCCAAAAATACATCTGTATTTGATCTGTATATTTAACTTGGTGCTCCGTCTTCGTCGAGCCAAAAATAATTTAATGCGTAAAATCGTACAGGTCCCGCCGAGATTTGAACTCGGATTGCTGGATTCAGAGTCCAGAGTGATAACCGTTACACCACGGGACCGACAACATGAGGTATGTTAGTCGAAAGGGAGAAACAACGCCAAAAATACATCTGTATTTGATCTGTATATATCTGTATATTAACTTGGTGCTCCGACTTCGTCGAGCCAAAAATAATTTAATGCGTAAAATCGTACAGGTCCCGCCGAGATTTGAACTCGGATTGCTGGATTCAGAGTCCAGAGTGATAACCGTTACACCACGGGATCGACAAGATAACTTGAATCGCAATTCATTTTATACATGATAACCTAAGTTATGTTATTTGAAAGTGAGAATCAGCACCAATAATTACATGCTTAATCGTTTGTGATGAATAATATGCGTATACGTACATCACAATAACCAACAATATAATCATACTGAGGCAATCGCCCATATAAAATTTTACGGTAATCTGAGTAAAATGAGGTGGGCGAACTTAAAAAATACGAAGAAGGAGTTCCGGGGAACCCATCAGAAATTGCCACAGCGAACGGTTTACACGTCCACAGGGCGGGGTATTGGGTATAGTTTTCAACTAGCAATAAACACGCCCCGGATGAACCTCATCAGCTATGTTACTGCCACTGCGCAAAGCTGGCGAGCAAACTAAAGTAAAATGGTATTCAACCTGCCAATCAGGCTTTAATTTGTGGGCGCTGTGATATGGCGTGTACCAGAATAATCATGGCATTCACGATCTTTTATTTGTCATGACACTATTTCAGAACCTAAACTTAAATTACACTTCGGAAAAACAGGATTGATAGGGATATGCAAAGCATGTTGGTAAAGAAAGCCGAATAATTAGCGCTAACCAGGTCCAAAATTTATAGATAACTTTCTAATTTTTCATCCGCATTATCTCGCATATTTAAGAAGAAATTAATGACACAAACAAATTGAGAGCAAATTATAATTTGGTATCGAACTCACGCTGCTTCCGCGGAAGCCATATCAAACAGATATTTAAATGAGAATTGTTTTTAAATAGACGATCTCTTCTAAAATTCGGAGATTGGTCCGTGAATTATACGCATAAGGAGAATAAAGCATTTGGCATATTATTCATGTGCGAATTCCTAGCAGGACAAAACTAGGTCCCGCCGAGATTTGAACTCGGATTGCTGGATTCAAAGTCCAGAGTGATAACCGTTACACCACGGGACCGACAAGATAACATCTATCGCATTTCGTTTTATACGTGATAACCTGAGTTATGTTAGTCGAAAGGGAGAAACAACGCCAAAAATACATCTGTATTTGATCTGTATATTTAACTTGGTGCTCCGTCTTCGTCCAGCCAAAAATAATTTAATGCGTAAAATCGTACAGGTCCCGCCGAGATTTGAACTCGGATTGCTGGATTCAGAGTCCAGAGTGATAACCGTTACACCACGGGACCGACAACATGAGGTATGTTAGTCGAAAGGGAGAAACAACGCCAAAAATACATCTGTATTTGATCTGTATATATCTGTATATTAACTTGGTGCTCCGACTTCGTCGAGCCAAAAATAATTTAATGCGTAAAATCGTACAGGTCCCGCCGAGATTACTTGAACTCGGATTGCTGGATTCGAGAGCTCCAGAGTGATAACCGTTACACCACGGGGATCGACAAGATAACTTGAATCGCAATTCATTTTATACATGATAACCTAAGTTATGTTATTTGAAAGTGAGAATCAGCACCAATAATTACATGCTTAATCGTTTGTGATGAATAATATGCGTATACGTACCTCACAATAACCAACAATATAATCATACTGAGGCAATCGCCCATATAAAATTTTACGGTAATCTGAGTAAAATGAGGTGGGCGAACTTAAAAAATACGATGGAGTTCCAGGGAACCCATCAGAAATTGCCACAGCGAACGGTTTACACGTCCACAGGGCGGGGTATTGGGTATAGTTTTCAACTAGCAATAAACACGCCTCGGATGAACCTCATCAGCTATGTTACTGCCACTGCGCAAAGCTGGCGAGCAAACTAAAGTAAAATGGTATTCAACCTGCCAATCAGCCTTTAATTTGTGGGCGTTGTGATATGGCTTGTACCAGAATAATCATGGCATTCATGATCTTTTATTTGTCATGACACTATTTCAGAACCTAAACTTAAATTACACTTCGGAAAAACAGGATTGATAGGGATATGCAAAGCATGTTGGTAAAGAAAGCCGATTAATTAGCGCTAACCAGGTCAAAATTTATAGATAACTTTCTAATTTTTCATCCGCATTATCTCGCATATTTAAGAAGAAATTATTGACACAAACAAATTGAGAGCAAATTATAATTTGGTATCGAACTCACGCTGCTTCCGCGGAAGCCATATCAAACAGATATTTAAATGAGAATTGTTTTTAAATAGACGATCTCTTCTAAAATTCGGAGATTGGTCCGTGAATTATACGCATGAAGAGAATAAAGCATTTGGCATATTATTCATGTGCGAATTCCTAGCAGGACAAAACTAGGTCCCGCCGAGATTTGAACTCGGATTGCTGGATTCAAAGTCCAGAGTGATAACCGTTACACCACGGGACCGACAAGATAACATCTATCGCATTTCGTTTTATACGTGATAACCTGAGTTATGTTAGTCGAAAGGGAGAAACAACGTCAAAAATACATCTGTATTTGATCTGCATATTTAACTTGGTGCTCCGTCTTCGTCGAGCCAAAAATAATTTAATGCGTAAAATCGTACAGGTCCCGCCGAGATTTGAACTCGGATTGCTGGATTCAGAGTCCAGAGTGATAACCGTCACACCACGGGACCGACAACATGAGGTATGTTAGTCGAAAGGGAGAAACAACGCCAAAAATACATCTGTATTTGATCTGTATATATCTGTATATTAACTTGGTGCTCCGACTTCGTCGAGCTAAAAATAATTTAATGCGTAAAATCGTACAGGTCCCGCCGAGATTTGAACTCGGATTGCTGGATTCAGAGTCCAGAGTGATAACCGTTACACCACGGGACCGACAAGATAACTTGAATCGCAATTCATTTTATACATGATAACCTAAGTTATGTTATTTGAAAGTGAGAATCAGCACCAACAATTACATGCTTAATCGTTTGTGATGAATAATATGCGTATACGTACATCACAATAACCAACAATATAATCATACTGAGGCAATCGCCCATATAAAATTTTACGGTAATCTGAGTAAAATGAGGTGGGCGAACTTAAAAAATACGAAGAAGGAGTTCCGGGGAACCCATCAGAAATTGCCACAGCGAACGGTTTACACGTCCACAGGGCGGGGTATTGGGTATAGTTTTCAACTAGCAATAAACACGCCTCGGATGAACCTCATCAGCTATGTTACTGCCACTGCGCAAAGCTGGCGAGCAAACTAAAGTAAAATGGTATTCAACCTGCCAATCAGGCTTTAATTTGTGGGCGCTGTGATATGGCGTGTACCAGAATAATCATGGCATTCACGATCTTTTATTTGTCATGACACTATTTCAGAACCTAAACTTAAATTACACTTCGGAAAAACAGGATTGATAGGGATATGCAAAGCATGTTGGTAAAGAAAGCCGAATAATTAGCGCTAACCAGGTCAAAATTTATAGATAACTTTCTAATTTTTCATCCGCATTATCTCGCATATTTAAGAAGAAATTAATGACACAAACAAATTGAGAGCAAATTATAATTTGGTATCGAACTCACGCTGCTTCCGCGGAAGCCATATCAAACAGATATTTAAATGAGAATTGTTTTTAAATAGACGATCTCTTCTAAAATTCGGAGATTGGTCCGTGAATTATACGCATGAAGAGAATAAAGCATTTGGCATATTATTCATGTGCGAATTCCTAGCAGGACAAAACTAGGTCCCGCCGAGATTTGAACTCGGATTGCTGGATTCAAAGTCCAGAGTGATAACCGTTACACCACGGAACCGACAAGATAACATCTATCGCATTTCGTTTTATACGTGATAACCTGAGTTATGTTAGTCGAAAGGGAGAAACAACGCCAAAAATACATCTGTATTTGATCTGTATATTTAACTTGGTGCTCCGTCTTCGTCGAGCCAAAAATAATTTAATGCGTAAAATCGTACAGGTCCCGCCGAGATTTGAACTCGGATTGCTGGATTCAGAGTCCAGAGTGATAACCGTTACACCACGGGATCGACAAGATAACTTGAATCGCAATTCATTTTATACATGATAACCTAAGTTATGTTATTTGAAAGTGAGAATCAGCACCAATAATTACATGCTTAATCGTTTGTGATGAATAATATGCGTAAACGTACCTCACAATAACCAACAATATAATCATACTGAGGCAATCGCCCATATAAAATTTTACGGTAATCTGAGTAAAATGAGGTGGGCGAACTTAAAAAATACGAAGAAGGAGTTCCGGGGAACCCATCAGAAATTGCCACAGCGAACGGTTTACACGTCCACAGGGCGGGGTATTGGGTATAGTTTTCAACTAGCAATAAACGCGCCTCGGATGAACCTCATCAGCTATGTTACTGCCACTGCGCAAAGCTGGCGAGCAAACTAAAGTAAAATGGTATTCAACCTGCCAATCAGGCTTTAATTTGTGGGCGCTGTGATATGGCGTGTACCAGAATAATCATGGCATTCACGATCTTTTATTTGTCATGACACTATTTCAGAACCTAAACTTAAATTACACTTCGGAAAAACAGGATTGATAGGGATATGCAAAGCATGTTGGTAAAGAAAGCCGAATAATTAGCGCTAACCAGGTCAAAATTTATAGATAACTTTCTAATTTTTCATCCGCATTATCTCGCATATTTAAGAAGAAATTAATGACACAAACAAATTGAGAGCAAATTATAATTTGGTATCGAACTCACGCTGCTTCCGCGGAAGCCATATCAAAGAGATATTTAAATGAGAATTGTTTTTAAATAGACGATCTCTTCTAAAATTCGGAGATTGGTTCGTGAATTATACGCATGAAGAAAATAAAGCATTTGGCATATTATTCATGTGCGAATTCCTAGCAGGACAAAACTAGGTCCCGCCGAGATTTGAACTCGGATTGCTGGATTCAAAGTGCAGAGTGATAACCGTTACACCAAGGGACCGACAAGATAACATCTATCGCATTTCGTTTTATACGTGATAACCTGAGTTATGTTAGTCGAAAGGGAGAAACAACGCCAAAAATACATCTGTATTTGATCTGTATATTTAACTTGGTGCTCCGTCTTCGTCGAGCCAAAAATAATTTAATGCGTAAAATCGTACAGGACCCGCCGAGATTTGAACTCGGATTGCTGGATTCAGAGTCCAGAGTGATAACCGTTACACCACGGGACCGACAACATGAGGTATGTTAGTCGAAAGGGAGAAACAACGCCAAAAATACATCTGTATTTGATCTGTATATATCTGTATATTAACTTGGTGCTCCGACTTCGTCGAGCCAAAAATAATTTAATGCGTAAAATTGTACAGGTCCCGCCGAGATTTGAACTCGGATTGCTGGATTCAGAGTCCAGAGTGATAACCGTTACACCACGGGATCGACAAGATAACTTGAATCGCAATTCATTTTATACATGATAACCTAAGTTATGTTATTTGAAAGTGAGAATCAGCATCAATAATTACATGCTTAATCGTTTGTGATGAATAATATGCGTATACGTACCTCACAATAACCAACAATATAATCATACTGAGGCAATCGCCCATATAAAATTTTACGGTAATCTGAGTAAAATGAGGTGGGCGAACTTAAAAAATACGAAGAAGGAGTTCCGGGGAACCCATCAGAAATTGCCACAGCGAAAGGTTTACACGTCCACAGGGCGGGGTATTGGGTATAGTTTTCAACTAGCAATAAACACGCCTCGGATGAACCTCATCAGCTATGTTACTGCCACTGCGCAAAGCTGGCGAGCAAACTAAAGTAAAATGGTATTCCACCTGCCAATCAGGCTTTAATTTGTGGGCGCTGTGATATGGCCTGTACCAAAATAATCATGGCATTCACGATCTTTTATTTGTCATGACACTATTTCATAACCTAAACTTAAATTACACTTCAGAAAAACAGGATTGATAGGGATATGCCAAGCATGTTGGTAAAGAAAGCCGAATAATTAGCGCTAACCAGGTCAAAATTTATAGATAACTTTCTAATTTTTCATCCGCATTATCTCGCATATTAAAAAAGAAATTCTGACACAAACAAATTGAGAGCAAATTATAATTTGGTATCGAACTCACGCTGCTTCCGCGGAAGCCATATCAAACAGATATTTAAATGAGAATTGTTTTTAAATAGACGATCTCTTCTAAAATTCGGAGATTGGTCCGTGAATTATACGCATGAAGAGAATAAAGCATTTGGCATATTATTCATGTGCGAATTCCTAGCAGGACAAAACTAGGTCCCGCCGAGATTTGAACTCGGATTGCTGGATTCAAAGTCCAGAGTGATAACCGTTACACCACGGGACCGACAAGATAACATCTATCGCATTTCGTTTTATACGTGATAACCTGAGTTATGTTAGTCGAAAGGGAGAAACAACGCCAAAAATACATCTGTATTTGATCTGTATATTTAACTTGGTGCTCCGTCTTCGTCGAGCCAAAAATAATTTAATGCGTAAAATCGTACAGGTCCCGCCGAGATTTGAACTCGGATTGCTGGATTCAGAGTCCAGAGTGATAACCGTTACACCACGGGACCGACAACATGAGGTATGTTAGTCGAAAGGGAGAAACAACGCCAAAAATACATCTGTATTTGATCTGTATATATCTGTATATTAACTTGGTACTCCGACTTCGTCGAGCCAAAAATAATTTAATGCGTAAAATGGTACAGGTCCCGCCGAGATTTGAACTCGGATTGCTGGATTCAGAGTCCAGAGTGATAACCGTTACACCACGGGATCGACAAGATAACTTGAATCGCAATTCATTTTATACATGATAACCTAAGTTATGTTATTTTGGTAAAGAAAGCCGAATAATTAGCGCTAACCAGGTCAAAATTTATAGATAACTTTCTAATTTTTCATCCGCATTATCTCGCATATTTAAGAAGAAATTAATGACACAAACAAATTGAGAGCAAATTATAATTTGGTATCGAACTCACGCTGCTTCCGCGGAAGCCATATCAAAGAGATATTTAAATGAGAATTGTTTTTAAATAGACGATCTCTTCTAAAATTCGGAGATTGGTTCGTGAATTATACGCATGAAGAAAATAAAGCATTTGGCATATTATTCATGTGCGAATTCCTAGCAGGACAAAACTAGGTCCCGCCGAGATTTGAACTCGGATTGCTGGATTCAAAGTCCAGAGTGATAACCGTTACACCACGGGGACCGACAAGATAACATCTATCGCATTTCGTTTTATACGTGATAACCTGAGTTATGTTAGTCGAAAGGGAGAAACAACGCCAAAAATACATCTGTATTTGATCTGTATATTTAACTTGGTGCTCCGTCTTCGTCGAGCCAAAAATAATTTAATGCGTAAAATCGTACAGGTCCCGCCGAGATTTGAACTCGGATTGCTGGATTCAGAGTCCAGAGTGATAACCGTTACACCACGGGACCGACAACATGAGGTATGTTAGTCGAAAGGGAGAAACAACGCCAAAAATACATCTGTATTTGATCTGTATATATCTGTATATTAACTTGGTTCTCCGACTTCGTCGAGCCAAAAATAATTTAATGCGTAAAATCGTACAGGTCCCGCCGAGATTTGAACTCGGATTGCTGGATTCAGAGTCCAGAGTGATAACCGTTACACCACGGGATCGACAAGATAACTTGAATCGCAATTCATTTTATACATGATAACCTAAGTTATGTTATTTGAAAGTGAGAATCAGCACCAATAATTACATGCTTAATCGTTTGTGATGAATAATATGCGTATACGTACCTCACAATAACCAACAATATAATCATACTGGAGGCAATCGCCCATATAAAATTTTACGGTAATCTGAGTAAAATGAGGTGGGCGAACTTAAAAAATACGAAGAAGGAGTTCCGGGGAACCCATCAGAAATTGCCACAGCGAACGGTTTACACGTCCACAGGGCGGGGTATTGGGTTTAGTTTTCAACTAGCAATAAACACGCCTCAGATGAACCTCATCAGCTATGTTACTGCCACTGCGCAAAGCTGGCGAGCAAACTAAAGTAAAATGGTATTCAACCTGCCAATCAGGCTTTAATTTGTGGGCGCTGTGATACCGCGTGTACCAGAATAATCATGGCATTCACGATCTTTTATTTGTCATGACACTATTTCAGAACCTAAACTTAAATTACACTTCGGAAAAACAGGATTGATAGGGATATGCAAAGCATGTTGGTAAAGAAAGCCGAATAATTAGCGCTAACCAGGTCAAAATTTATAGATAACTTTCTAATTTTTCATTCGCATTATCTCGCATATTTAAGAAGAAATTAATGACACAAACAAATTGAGAGCAAATTATAATTTGGTATCGAACTCACGCTGCTTCCGCGGAAGCCATATCAAACAGATATTTAAATGAGAATTGTTTTTAAATAGACGATCTCTTCTAAAATTCGGAGATTGGTCCGTGAATTATACGCATAAGGAGAATAAAGCATTTGGCATATTATTCAGGTGGGAATTCCTAGCAGGACAAAACTAGGTCCCGCCGAGATTTGAACTCGGATTGCTGGATTCAAAGTCCAGAGTGATAACCGTTACACCTCGGGACCGACAAGATAACATCTATCGCATTTCGTTTTATACGTGATAACCTGAGTTATGTTAGTGGAAAGGGAGAAACAACGCCAAAAATACATCTGTATTTGATCTGTATATTTAACTTGGTGCTCCGTCTTCGTCGAGCCAAAAATAATTTAATGCGTAAAATCGTACAGGTCCCGCCGAGATTTGAACTCGGATTGCTGGATTCAGAGTCCAGAGTGATAACCGTTACACCACGGGACCGACAACATGAGGTATGTTAGTCGAAAGGGAGAAACAACGCCAAAAATACATCTGTATTTGATCTGTATATATCTGTATATTAACTTGGTGCTCCGACTTCGTCGAGCCAAAAATAATTTAATGCGTAAAATCGTACAGGTCCCGCCGAGATTTGAACTCGGATTGCTGGATTCAGAGTCCAGAGTGATAACCGTTACACCACGGGATCGACAAGATAACTTGAATCGCAATTCATTTTATACATGATAACCTAAGTTATGTTATTTGAAAGTGAGAATCAGCACCAATAATTACATGCTTAATCGTTTGTGATGAATAATAAGCGTATACGTACCTCACCATAACCAACAATATAATCATACTGAGGCAATCGCCCATATAAAATTTTACGGTAATCTGAGTAAAATGAGGTGGGCGAACTTAAAAAATACGAAGAAGGAGTTCCGGGGAACCCATCAGAAATTGCCACAGCGAACGGTTTACACGTCCACAGGGCGGGGTATTAGGGTATAGTTTTCAACTAGCAATAAACACGCCTCGGATGAACCTCATCAGCTATGTTACTGCCACTGCGCAAAGCTGGCGAGCAATCTAAAGTAAAATGGTATTCAACCTGCCAATCAGGCTTTAATTTGTGGGCGCTGTGATATGGCGTGTACCAAAATAATCATGGCATTCACGATCTTTTATTTGTCATGACACTATTTCAGAACCTAAACTTAAATTACACTTCGGAAAAACAGGATTGATAGGGATATGCAAAGCATGTTGGTAAAGAAAGCCGAATAATTAGCGCTAACCAGGTCAAAATTTATAGATAACTTTCTAATTTTTCATCCGCATTATCTCGCATATTTAAGAAGAAATTAATGACACAAACAAATTGAGAGCAAATTATAATTTGGTATCGAACTCACGCTGCTTCCGCGGAAGCCATATCAAACAGATATTTAAATGAGAATTGTTTTTAAATAGACGATCTCTTCTAAAATTCGGAGATTGGTCCGTGAATTATACGCATGAAGAGAATAAAGCATTTGGCATATTATTCATGTGCGAATTCCTAGCAGGACAAAACTAGGTCCCGCCGAGATTTGAACTCGGATTGCTGGATTCAAAGTCCAGAGTGATAACCGTTACACCACGGGACCGACAAGATAACATCTATCGCATTTCGTTTTATACGTGATAACCTGAGTTATGTTAGTCGAAAGGGAGAAACAACGCCAAAAATACATCTGTATTTGATCTGTATATTTAACTTGGTGCTCCGTCTTCGTCGAGCCAAAAATAATTTAATGCGTAAAATCGTACAGGTCCCGCCGAGATTTGAACTCGGATTGCTGGATTCAGAGTCCAGAGTGATAACCGTTACACCACGGGACCGACAACATGAGGTATGTTAGTCGAAAGGGAAAAACAACGCCAAAAATACATCTGTATTTGATCTGTATATATCTGTATATTAACTTGGTGCTCCGACTTCGTCGAGCCAAAAATAATTTAATGCGTAAAATCGTACAGGTCCCGCCGAGATTTGAACTCGGATTGCTGGATTCAGAGTCCAGAGTGATAACCGTTACACCACGGGATCGACAAGATAACTTGAATCGCAATTCATTTTATACATGATAACCTAAGTTATGTTATTTGAAAGTGAGAATCAGCACCAATAATTACATGCTTAATCGTTTGTGATGAATAATATGCGTATACGTACATCACAATAACCAACAATATAATCATACTGAGGCAATCGCCCATATAAAATTTTACGGTAATCTGAGTAAAATGAGGTGGGCGAACTTAAAAAATACGAAGAAGGAGTTCCGGGGAACCCATCAGAAATTGCCACAGCGAACGGTTTACACGTCCACAGGGCGGGGTATTGGGTATAGTTTTCAACTAGCAATAAACACGCCTCCGGATGAACCTCATCCAGCTATGTTACTGCCACTGCGCAAAGCTGGCGAGCAAACTAAAGTAAAATGGTATTCAACCTGCCAATCAGGCTTTAATTTGTGGGCGCTGTGATATGGCGTGTACCAGAATAATCATGGCATTCACGATCTTTTATTTGTCATGACACTATTTCAGTACCTAAACTTAAATTACACTTCGGAAAAACAGGATTGATAGGGATATGCAAAGCATGTTGGTAAAGAAAGCCGAATAATTAGCGCTAACCAGGTCAAAATTTATAGATAACTTTCTAATTTTTCATCCGCATTATCTCGCATATTTAAGAAGAAATTAATGACACAAACAAATTGAGAGCAAATTATAATTTGGTATCGAACTCACGCTGCTTCCGCGGAAGCCATATCAAACAGATATTTAAATGAGAATTGTTTTTAAATAGACGATCTCTTCTAAAATTCGGAGATTGGTCCGTGAATTATACGCATGAAGAGAATAAAGCATTTGGCATATTATTCATGTGCGAATTCCTAGCAGGACAAAACTAGGTCCCGCCGAGATTTGAACTCGGATTGCTGGATTCAAAGTCCAGAGTGATAACCGTTACACCACGGAACCGACAAGATAACATCTATCGCATTTCGTTTTATACGTGATAACCTGAGTTATGTTAGTCGAAAGGGAGAAACAACGCCAAAAATACATCTGTATTTGATCTGTATATTTAACTTGGTGCTCCGTCTTCGTCGAGCCAAAAATAATTTAATGCGTAAAATCGTACAGGTCCCGCCGAGATTTGAACTCGGATTGCTGGATTCAGAGTCCAGAGTGATAACCGTTACACCACGGGACCGACAACATGAGGTATGTTAGTCGAAAGGGAGAAACAACGCCAAAAATACATCTGTATTTGATCTGTATATATCTGTATATTAACTTGGTGCTCCGACTTCGTCGAGCCAAAAATAATTTAATGCGTAAAATCGTACAGGTCCCGCCGAGATTTGAACTCGGATTGCTGGATTCAGAGTCCAGAGTGATAACCGTTACACCACGGGATCGACAAGATAACTTGAATCGCAATTCATTTTATACATGATAACCTAAGTTATGTTATTTGAAAGTGAGAATCAGCACCAATAATTACATGCTTAATCGTTTGTGATGAATAATATGCGTATACGTACATCACAATAACCAACAATATAATCATACTGAGGCAATCGCCCATATAAAATTTTACGGTAATCTGAGTAAAATGAGGTGGGCGAACTTAAAAAATACGAAGAAGGAGTTCCGGGGAACCCATCAGAAATTGCCACAGCGAACGGTTTACACGTCCACAGGGCGGGGTATTGGGTATAGTTTTCAACTAGCAATAAACACGCCTCGGATGAACCTCATCAGCTATGTTACTGCCACTGCGCAAAGCTGGCGAGCAAACTAAAGTAAAATGGTATTCAACCTGCCAATCAGGCTTTAATTTGTGGGCGCTGTGATATGGCGTGTACCAGAATAATCATGGCATTCACGATCTTTTATTTGTCATGACACTATTTCAGAACCTAAACTTAAATTACACTTCGGAAAAACAGGATTGATAGGGATATGCAAAGCATGTTGGTAAAGAAAGCCGAATAATTAGCGCTAACCAGGTCAAAATTTATAGATAACTTTCTAATTTTTCATCCGCATTATCTCGCATATTTAAGAAGAAATTAATGACACAAACAAATTGAGAGCAAATTATAATTTGGTATCGAACTCACGCTGCTTCCGCGGAAGCCATATCAAACAGATATTTAAATGAGAATTTATTTTTAAATAGACGATCTCTTCTAAAATTCGGAGATTGGTCCGTGAATTATACGCATGAAGAGAATAAAGCATTTGGCATATTATTCATGTGCGAATTCCTAGCAGGACAAAACTAGGTCCCGCCGAGGTTTGAACTCGGATTGCTGGATTCAAAGTCCAGAGTGATAACCGTTACACCACGGGACCGACAAGATAACATCTATCGCATTTCGTTTTATACGTGATAACCTGAGTTATGTTAGTCGAAAGGGAGAAACAACGCCAAAAATACATCTGTATTTGATCTGTATATTTAACTTGGTGCTCCGTCTTCGTCGAGCCAAAAATAATTTAATGCGTAAAATCGTACAGGTCCCGCCGAGATTTGAACTCGGATTGCTGGATTCAGAGTCCAGAGTGATAACCGTTACACCACGGGACCGACAACATGAGGTATGTTAGTCGAAAGGGAGAAACAACGCCAAAAATACATCTGTATTTGATCTGTATATATCTGTATATTAACTTGGTGCTCCGACTTCGTCGAGCCAAAAATAATTTAATGCGTAAAATCGTACAGGTCCCGCCGAGATTTGAACTCGGATTGCTGGATTCAGAGTCCAGAGTGATAACCGTTACACCACGGGATCGACAAGATAACTTGAATCGCAGTTCTTTTTATACATGATAACCTGAGTTATGTTAGTCGAAAGTGAGAAACAACGCCAAAAATACATCTGTATTTAATCTGTATATTTAACTTGGTGCTCCGTCTTCGTCGAGCCAAAAATAATTTAATGCGTGAAATCGTACAGGTCCCGCCGAGATTTGAACTAGGATTGCTGGATTCAGAGTCCAGAGTGATAACCGTTACACCACGGGACCGACAGGATAACTTGAATCGCAATTCATTTTATACATGATAACCTAAGTTATGTTATTTGAAAGTGAGAATCAGCACCAATAATTACATGCTTAATCGTTTGTGATGAATAATAAGCGTATACGTACCTCACCATAACCAAATATATAATCATACTGAGGCAATCGACCATATAAAATTTTACGGTAATCTCAGTAAAATGAGGTGGGCGAACTTAAAAAATACGAAGAAGGAGTTCCGGGGAACCCATCAGAAATTGCCACAGCGAACGGTTTATACGTCCACAGGGCGGGGTATTGGGTATAGTTTTCAACTAGCAATAAACACGCCTCGGATGAACCTCATCAGCTATGTTACTGCCACTGCGCAAAGCTGGCGAGCAAACTAAAGTAAAATGGTATTCAACCTGCCAATCAGCCTTTAATTTGTGGGCGTTGTGATATGGCTTGTACCAGAATAATCTTGGCATTCACGATCTTTTATTTGTCATGACAC